>CM037852.1:184590619-184848816 GCA_021234595.1 Delia radicum | reverse complement strand
ATATCTTTACATTTGAATTGTTCTTGTAGCAGAATGAACTAAGCTGTATTAGATATTATTATTGAACATGACTGCGGACACGAATTATCATACTATGATCCTAATAATCATACATGTATTTCTGGCTGATCATATTATGATTACGGAAGACGATTTCATCGTCATTTAGAATCACAATACATTTGAAACGATCATATTATGATTGTTAAACATTGTAATCATAACATGATGCTCTAAACTACTATAATAAGATGCTCTTTTCTCTGAGTGTATACATCACACTGTATAAATTTAATATAACAATATATAATTTTAAATTACGAGATGAAATGAGACCAAGATACCGATCCATTTGTACCGAAATTTATATCAATTAATTGATTTATGCAAATTTATAGAACCAAAATTTCGTGATCAACATCATATCAACTAGGTACGAGACCATATCCATAATATGTGGCACCATATCAACTATTTGTAATCGGGCATACATAACTTTTTGTATTTTTTTCATGTGAAAAACACTTTTTGAGCATTAAATAAAAATTGAATTATAAAATAAAATGCAGTGTTAGGTTTAAATACAACATAAACTTTACAATTTATTATAAATAAAATATGATAAAAAGTATTTAAAACTCAAAGTTAAAAAAAAGAATCTATTAACAAAATTAAACAGCATTAATTTAGATTGGCCGATAATTAATTCTATATAAAACTGCAACCGAACAAATGCATAAAGTTTTTATAATAGCAAAACATGTAATAATCCTACACAGGAACAATAGAAATAAGAGTTTGAGAGCATTTTAACAAATTACTACGATTTAATATTGAATTACAAATAAAATGCAACTAAATACAATTAAACACTATTTACTAGTTAGCAGTAAATAGTAACTATTGATGCGAATTCAGTGCAACTGCTATTGTCGTACTTTAAGTGTTTTGGTTTACCCACGTTTTAGTTAAAATGCTACTATTTAATTATAAAACACTTGAAAAATAAATTGGTAAAATAGTTGTAAATATATTTTGAATTTCAATAATTTATGTTCTTTGAAATTAATAAATCTTGAACAGAAAATATATTTATACAGTGGTAATTAAATGATCTAATATACACAGAACTTTAACATTGACCCCTAAAATCGCTCATTGATAATACATTTCTCAGCGACGCTGATTTTAATGGTGTGCCCAGTTTTTTTTTTTACTTATAAGCCAATTTTTCGCAAATTGCTTTAAAGTTTCGAATATTTTAACGAAGTGTTATATCTAATGTTATCAAAATGATGCTAAACCATGAATAAGTGATCTTAAAAACAATTTCTCAAATTTAATTAAAAAGTTAATTTCTATTTTTTGGTCACACCGGAATTTAAGCCATGGCGATCAGATTGGCAACCGACAGCTCTACTCACTGCGTTACCGAGACGGGAAATGAACTGTCGATTCCTCCGAAGTGACAAATCTGTGATACGTGAAAATGAGACACGTCGCAAAACTGGTATAAACGAAGATTTCGGTGTATGAAAGGGTGGCAATTTCAGCAAAATATCCAACCACGTGATTATTTAAATGGTGGCAACACTTTGGCTTGTTTATTCATGATATATCATGTAACTCGAAAAAAACTAAGATAACACTAAAGCGTAACAGTAGAAATTGTGAAGTAACTCTGAACTGGTGCAAAATATTAGGTATAAAAAAATGGCAATCGGACCTAATAATGAAATGATTCAAAAGAACTGTAGAAATTATCACATATCATAATTGCATGTGCGACAAAAGTCCATGTCACAAAACTATTCTAAAAGGCACGTTCGGGGACATGTCCCAGGTTAGGCCTGTGACATGTTATATGGTATCAATTTTCCCCTTCGATGACAGTGCCTTGTTAAATTGACAGGCCCGTTCCATATAAAGTTATTGGTTCCACTTCGTCTTAATTTCCCATAGGGTAGAGTCTGCAAAATTATAAAATAATTGTGTCCGACCAAACAGTTCGGCTCAAAAACAGAATTTGGACAATTCATGTTTCTGTTATTTAATAAAAAAATACTTTTTTGGGACTTGTGCAATATTATAAAACAGTAATGTGACATAATTTTTTAGGTAAGTTCAGTGATTGGACCCGTCCATATTTTTTTTGTAACCCGTACATAATATGGCACATGCGGAATAAAAAGTAGAAAGTGACACGGGAATTACTTTTATTTTGTCCTGTAACTTATTCGCTTATCGCAGTTTAATGATATGTCACGAAATTATTAATTTTGTACAAGTCCGTAACATAAATCATTGCGATTAATATTTAACTAGTGTTTTACTAAATAGTTTTCTTGAGTACTGTGACTTGTACGCTTAAACCAGTAACGTAATATTTCATTTCGAAATGGTCCTCCTACATATCAAATAATGCCTAACATGAGACTAGTTTCATACTAGATACTTTCAACTCGTTCTGTTGCGGATTCACTTAAACCAGTTCGGTGATATGTTGCATTCGACAAGTTCTCCGATATATCTCAATTCGCTCGAAAGGTATATATTCTCACCTCCTATGACAAGCCCATGTTAAAAGTACCGGTCTTTTTCATATAACAGAACCGGAACTAGGACAGGTTCATGCACACAAAGTTCTAGTCACGTGACCTTACCAGTGACTGGGTCTATTTCCCGCTGGGATAATACTTGATAGCTTCCCTATGCGGAATGAGGAGTCAATTGACCAAAGAGTGACTGGTTAAAGAAGAACTTATCACAGGACTGGTATAATTTAATACTGAGGTGGGTTAAGGCAGTGTCAATTGTCCTAAAATTACTAATCCTGTGACTGGTTAAAGGGAGGACATACCACTTAACCAGAATGCTTATTATCACGAAAAATTCCAGATGGCCAGAGTTTTACCCCATTGGAAGCTGTTTAGTTTTCGTTTATTTTATACGACATGGCCCTTTTGCGACGACTTTTGTGGTATGCCCATCTTTGGTTAGTCCTGTGGCATGCCACTATGTGGCTGCAAGAATCAAACCTGTGCTCTTCTTACATTACAAGTGTCACAATACCAAGTCATGACCGTTTAGCGCCAATGTTGGAATATAAGAAATAAAGCTGGTCTTAAAAGAGCTTTTCCAGAAGACAAAAATCAATTTATAAAAAAAAAAAAACTATAAAAAGTAAAAAATAATCACAAAAAAATGTAAGCTTGAAACGGTACTAATACAAACTTTTTTTAAAAAAAAAGCATAATCATTTCTATAAAATAAATGCTCTTACAGTGGTTAGATTTCTGAGTGGTTCGCAATTTCTGACTGAATGGCACTGGGAAAACATTTTCTGCCAATGCTGGCATTATGATCTCAGCCCATTATTTGCCAAAGTTTTTTTTTTTTGTGGACCTCTCAAATTATTGTAACATAAATACTGACAAAACGCTTTTAAGGAACGATAACCAAGTGTTCTACCAGTAATATATTTACAATTCCTTGGTTAGTCAGTGGTATGCCAGTGCTTAATTATTTGTACCACTAACAGTTTCTGAATAGGTCGCTATAAAAAACTACGTGTACCAAATTCAACCAAAAAATTACTATTTGGCGGAAGTTAGTTTAACAAAAAACTTTCATTGCAGTCTATGTCTACAAAATATTTACAAAATTTTAGTTTCAAATGTTCACATATTTGTATGGTTTTTAAAATAAATTTTAAAATATTTGGTAGACATTCACTGTAATGAAAGTTTTTGTTAAACTAACTTTAGCAAATAAAAAATTTTTTGCCTATTTTTTGATACACCAATTTTTTAATTTATTATACTAAAATATGAACTCATAGGTCACCCTTTTTCACTATGCTGTAATATAAATTTTGGGCACATTTTCCGTTTTTCTCATTGTTTTGTTTTGTTTTGTTTCTTACATGAAATAATTGTTCAAACAAAATAGCTTTGATACTTCGCGAAATGGGATGATAAATTTTTGCAAAAATAGTAAAAAAATAGTAAACTTTGAGAAATCCGCGGATTAATTTTTTAATACTGCATATTTATTAAACAGATTGAAAATTCATACAAAATATCTTATTTTTAAAACTTTATATATAAAAATACTTGGTTAAAATATGCAAAATTGTAATGCAATTTTGCAAAAGATCTGTCCCATAAACGGAAAAGCTACGTACGTCATTGAAATCAGCGTGTCCGAAATATTTAGTATCAGTGATAGGAACTCTTGTTTTATTTTTCGAGTTTCGCAGCGTGTTTAAAAAGCTATTTGTCAAAATGTCTTTCAATGAAAGAAGTAACAGTTTACATTTTACATAAATAACAATATATTATTTGCTTTTACCGATCTTGTCAGATATTTTCTTAATATATTAAAATTTAATAAAAAATATTCATAAAATTAGAACATAGTGTTCTAATTTTATTTTCAGTGTATTACAACATGATGTTTAACAACTAGTGAACATTAATTAATTTTAAAAAATTACAATTAATATACGATAACACTATGCAACAAAAAAGACTTTTTGAAAACACAAGATCTTGGCTATATAGGTTCGATTCTACTACCAAAAGGTAGTAAAACCCTATACTCGGTTTGTCCAGATTGGTGACCAATTCCTTTTATGGGCCTCTAAAGTTCTGAAAAGCAGTGGGACCCTCAAAATATGGTATCATTAGTGTTTGCCCCTAAATCTTAATAAGACTTGGTGCTACGGCTTAACTATATTTGGCAATAATGTGGCTAACAGTCCACAGAACAAATTTTTTCAAACATTTTATGCCAAAAAAATATTTTTTTCCTGGAGTTTTTTTGAAAAACATAGGAAAAAAATATGTTTTTTTTCAGTTTTTCCAGTATTACTTACAGGGACTGTTAAATTTTTCCTAACAATATTTGGCAAAAGTGTAGCCAAGGTAACGCCGAACAACTCTTCTGAACATACCAATACAATCTGAACGTGTTTAGGCACTCTAAACAGCTCATAAAGGCCACTCTGCACCTTAAAAATTGTCGTTTTTGACTAAAAAAAATCCACAAAAAGCCCCCGCAGTTGCCTCTAGATGGATAAAATGTAAGACCGACCCCCATTAAACTTTTATTTGGATTTCTGTTTTTACAAGAAAAATATTTTTTTTTGTACGAACTTATGGTTTTTTGTTTTTTAATTTATATTTTATTATTAAAGTTTTTTATTATTTATATTAGGGCTTTACGTTTTTAAATTTTTGCAAATATCAAAATTTGGCATAGCACAGTCGCATAGGCCATGAAAAACTATGAAGACAAATGTTTTTACTTTTTCGCGAATGTCAAAACAGTACACGCACCAATCGCGATAAAATTTGGAATTAGTATTTTGAAAACTGCAATCAAAAATTACAAAAATATTGCTATTTAATGTATGCTTTCACTAAAGACGAACCCCAAACTAAAATTTAGGGGGCGGTAAGGTATCCACTACCTCAATAAAAATATTTTTGCAAATTTAAGTATATATATATTTATTTATTTGTTTTTCTTTTAACTTTTTGCATACGTGTTATTCCGATTACTGAAGTTTTTGAATGAATTTTTCGAGATAAAATTGTAATTTAAAAAATTATCTGGGTAAAAAATATCGCCCCTCTAAAAAAATTATACCTGATCCAAAACTTTAATTGATACATGTTGCATAGTTAAGGAAAACGCAAATTGTAATGCTATTGTTCGCGATCGCAGGAACGATAAAACTTAAAAATATTGAAATCAGCAGCACAAGAAATGTAACAATAACAATTAAAGTAAAAAACATCTTTAACTCGGCTGTGTCGAATCCTTATACCCCAAATATGTAAAAAAATTAAAAAAAATTGCAGTGAGTTTTCGGAGGTGTGGGGGGGTTGTTGGTAGTCGGTGAGTTATGTTGGGGGCACCTTCCCCACGCGATAAATGTTTACAAAATCATTTATTATGCTTTTTCCACTTAAGTAATACAATTTAATTATTATTTGAATTCATTCTTATATCCACGCCCACAAAAAGGGGCGGGCCAAATAGCATTTTAAAATCCTCTGGGTCTACATGCAGGACTTTGAACTAACTCTGACATAAAAAATGTTTCATTTGTTTAACAAAAATACAAAAAAACGTGCAAAAAAAAATGCAATAAAAGTATAGTCTAGCCAAAAACACACATTTTAATGTACACGTTGGTCTTTATGAGCTATTTAGTGTGCCTAAACATGTTCAGATTGTGTTGGTATGTTCAGAAGAGTTGTTCGGCCTTACCTTGGCTACACTTTTGCCAAATATTGTTAGGAAAAATTTAACAGTCCCTGTAAGTAATACTGGAAAAAGTGAAAAAAATATATTTTTTTTCCTATGTTTTTTCAAAAAAACTCCAGGAAAAATATTTTTTTGGCATAGAATGTTGAAATAATTTGTTCAGTGGACTGTTAGCCACATTATTGCTAAATATAGTTAAGCCGTAGCACCAAGTCTTATTAAGATTTAGGGCAAAAACTAATGATACCATATTTTGAGGGTCCCACTGCTTTTCAGAAACTTTAGAGGCCCATAAAAAGGAATTGGTCACCAATCTGGACAAACCGAGTATAGGGATTTACTACCTTTTAGTAGTACAATCGAACCTATATAGTCAAGTTCTTGTGTTTTTTTCACTGGTGCACAGTGTAATTAGAATAAAAATAATATAAAATGTTAATTAAATTTTTTATTTTTATTTACATTTCTATTACATTTATGTAGCTCTCAATTCAAATATACTCTGTACTAGTTTTATTTTAAGAATTACAAGAAATTATAGTTTTAATGTGGCCATTGTTCTGTCTCTTTTGTTGTCAAGGGCAAAATCAAGTTTTACCAAAATATAAAAATGCACCTGTTTTTTTGGTAGTTACTGGTTTATTCTCTTTCTTATGCCACTTTTTACTTATTTTTTTTTGTAGCTTCTGTATGTAACATCTGTTATAAAGGATCTTGAAAATTGTGGCATAGTATTTTTTTCATTTTGATGAAATGAAAGATCAGATTTTGTTATAAGAACGGTAAATTTAAATTTAATGTTAAACACAATTTATGCCTCAACACTTCAACTTAAAAGCACAACCGTAATTTTTATATTCACCACAAATCATCAAGCAAGATAACAATAAAGATTATCAAAAATTGAAAAAAAAATATATATTTTTAATTTAATATGTTTTGAGGTTTAAAATCTTTTTTTTGTTTTCTTCTAAAAAAAAAATCTTTCTTTCGGGTTACATAAAAATAAAGAAAATTTTGACAAGAATCTGGCGATGGGTTAAAATTTGTTAATATACCAGCAAAACCACACCTTACCAGAAAATGAGTCTAGTAATCTAAACTCGAAGGTTTGCACGTATTACCATTTATATTATAATTCTAACCTTTTATAATATGAAATGTCCCAAAAGTAATAAGCTATGCATTACTGGCAGCCTTAAGTAAATATGAAATATATATAGGGGTATAAATAGACTTACAGGGGTAAGGGTAATAAGCCATTACCAGAAGGAAAAAAAATAATGGATATAAAAATAGATTTTGAAAAAACAATTTCTTATTTATAAAAAATATTATAAATTTTTTTTTAAAACATGGTCGAGTCGGAAATCGATTCCGGGCCATCAGATTAACAGGATGCTGCTCTATTCCTTAAGATACCGAGGCATATAACATTTGATGCTTTAAAAAATAAATGAATTTTTCTTCTATGTAAATTTGTACAAGATATACCAAAAACTAACCTCTTACCGTTTAGCTTACAAAAAGCCGAATTATAATGATTCTACATTTTACAGAAAATATTGTATTATTATATTTTGCCTGGAAGTAATAAAATGAATGACCTATTATTGTTCGCCAATTATTTTTTGTATGAGAGTAATGCATTATACGATTTAAGAAAACAAATTCAAAAAAATATATTTTTCACTCCAACATGGTTTTATAGAGCTCCAAATTGGCGGCAGAAAAAAAAAGCGGGGGCCTCGTGGTTGCAGCGCTGGGAGTCGCAAAAATTGTCCGATCTTGAAAAAAATTACTTTTTTAAATCTTAACAAAATTGGTTATTGTATGACATGAGCTTTTTTTAAATTTTTTTTTAATTTTTGGTGATGTTCCAAATTTAAAAGTGTGTTTTTTTGAAAAAAAATATTGACTTTAAAAATTCATAAAAAACCAAAAAAAAAACTTAGAAAAAGTTCGTGTCATACGATAGCGAATCAAGTTTAAAAAATACAAAAAAAAAAAAAAAAAAAATTTCGTCAAAAAATGAACCCGCTAGTGCCGCAACCAATACGAAAAACATGGTTTCGCGATAAACGCGTTCAAAGTTTGTGAACAAAGAAAAAAAAGGTTACCTTCAATCTGTCATGCCTGGTTAGTACTGTATGCCTTCGTTATCTTGTGTTGTGCTGTTTCTTACAGTTTTTTGCAATCGTTTAGCAATTCGGGCTTCTTTTGAAGCTTCATATGCCAAAAGTCCACCAAAAGTCAGGTAGCAAGTAAAACAAGTATATATCAGCTGCCGTACGTAGGTAGCGCGAAAATTAAAATGCGCTCTCACTAATCCGGCTGTAACTTTTGAACCCGTAGGAATTTTTCCATGAAATCTTTTTTCTTAGAATCTTAAGAATATTTACTAAAATACAAAATTATAAAAAAAGTCGATTTCAAAAAACGGATTATGTCATGTCCCCCATTAACTCAAAAATCATGTATTTTGAGTTGTGACGTTCTTGAAGTAAATGAGCGATATGTTTCACTTACAAGTATAGTCTTAATGGAATTCATTTGGAGGACCCCACAACCCAATCAGAAGCTTTGCCAATAAGAAAAATACGACAAGAAATGAGGAATATATTGCCCTCAAAGGACCTAACACGTGACTCTATAGAATGAGACTTATTGCAGAACTAATAAAACTTTCCATTGGTGGTTAAACAGTGTAAACTATATTATAAGAACTGGTGCCTAGAGTAGTGAAAAGTAGATTTAACTAGATTTAAGATTAAACTAGAGATAACTTTTCGCAATATACATAAATATTTTTAATTTGATTTTAACTTTTTCTATTATTTCTACTTTTTTAAGTTTTATAATTCGGCATTTTATAATGATAACTCTATTTATGTAAAAACAACTAAAATTTTATTTCATTTTTAATTAAAATGGATGTTTTTTTTTGTAAATTGCAATTAATATTTAACTACTGAAAGCTAGCATGGGGTACTTTACTACCCCAGACAAATTTGTTGTTGTTATAACTATTTATTGGAAAGTCTGGCAACTCTGATATTCTGGGTATTTTTCAATGACATCAGTACTGACAACATCATGCAAAAAAAAGTGCCGTTAACAACCGCTTGTATGAAAAATCAACTTCAACTAGCGTTTACGTAAGTGTTTTTTGTGTGTGATCAAAATTTAGTTTTTTTCAAAAGCGATTTATAATTTGATTTTTTTTTTATAAAACCATATAGCATAAAATTTATAAAAGTTATTCCATTAATAGTAAAAAAATTACGATGTGGGCAAGATTATTCAAGTTAAAGATCATTTGCTTTTGTTAAACAAAAAACCGTGCAATGCTTAAAAAATTTCTTCATCCGCTATTTAATGCCGACTTTATCTACTGACAAGTCCTTACATGTTTCATTTCGTGTCAGCGAAAATCTTCAGAGTACCCATGTAGAAGGGGTATAAGATTTGCTCAAATTATAATTTCTGAAGGAAAAAGGTAAACGCTTTACCCGTAATGTTTTATTTATTTAAAATTGCGATGATTTTAATTTTGAATGAAACAGACATTTTTTTTAATTAACCATATTCGTGCAATGACTTGAATTAGAAGTTAATTGGCTCTATCGGATATTCCCCAGCTTCGCTGATACAAAATATCATTTCAAAAGAATATTGGATAAAAATAGAAAGGAGTAGTCGCCATGTAAATCCATTGGAACTTTGATTTCTTGTGGCTTTCAGAATTAAAATAGAAATGCGCTATTGATTTAACTGTTTATTTAATCTATCAAAAATCCAATATAAAAATCAGATAATGCTTAGATTTTTTTTTTTACCAGTTATCCCGAATATATTCAAAATGTGACTGAATAGGGGCTGAAACTTTCTTTTAATTTTCTAACTCATTATTGACCTTTTGCTGATCTAAAGAACTTTCATTAATATTAATGAATGGCAACGTATCATCATCTACACACCCCTATCAGAACAAATGCTTGTTTTGTATTTTTTAAAAACTTACAACAAAATTAACTTGATGATAAATATAAAACTACCAGTATAATGCCTGAAAAACTGCAATTTTTATGGAAGAATTTCAAAACTCGTCTAAGCAAGGTTTCATTTCAAATATTTTGTGGTTTCATTTTAATACTCGTTTTTTTGTGTTTTTATGACACACATGACTTTTTTGTAACCGAAAAAAGAACTGAACAGAACTTTCTTTTAAAACTAATGGATGGGATGACTTAAAATGCCTTAAATAAATTATTATAAGCACAAATTAAAATGTGTGCAAAAAGTATGTCTACAAAATATATTTAAAGTTTATTTTAAAATTCATACATATATATGAACATGTTTAAAATTAAATTTGAAAATATTTTGTAGACATTCACTGTAATGAAAGCGTTTGTTAAAATAACTTTCGCAAATATTAAATTTTTTGGTTGAATTTTAGTACACATACATTTTTAAGCCATTTACATATTATACTAGAAGATGGACTCATGAAGGATTACCTTTTTCGCTATGCTGCCATATCAATTATATGCACTTTTCGCATTTTTTCCATGACCTGCACTTAATTTTTTTATTATTTTTTACGCGAAATAATAGGTGCGATTGGTCTTTTACCTTATGTACAAAAATACCCAGCAAAATATTGGTCTTTTAGCTTATATACAGAAATGCCCATCAAAATATTCGTAATGTTATCTTATTATTGTTTGCATTACCAATAATGATGTAGCATTACTACACTCACAAAATATTTTCTGTTACCGATTCAAGTAAATTTATAAAGTTTTACGTAAAGTTTGTTTTCAAATGAAGAATAAATTAAAATCTATAGAAATATTTTTTTCAACTTTTTCTCTAGGTAGTTTAAAAAACAAACTTAGCACTAAGTAAAAAACGTTGCTTACATGCAATGAGGTTTGTAAGGGAGTAAGTCGAAAAGAATCCCTTACAAAGCTGCTTTCATATGCCATGAGTTTTATAAGTCGAATTCCCACTTGGAAACATTATAAATAAGCGCGGAATTCAGCGCTTATAAAAGTAGTGATTTCATGGGTTTCAGTAAAATTACGTTTCATGTCTACATTATTACGATTGAAAGTAATAATATGAATATACATAATTTATTCTACATAAAACTTTTGACATATAACATAATTATTTTATTTTTTATACCGCCCCAAGTGCTAACTCTTCAGAAACAGTTAAATGACTAATTATTTTTTTATTTCATACTCGAAAACACCAAACACAATCGGAAATCACTCGGGAAAACTTTTACAGATCGTTTATAATCCACGATATGGAACTTTCTGCATTACAACCTGCATCCTTGTTAGGGGAAACAGTAAGCTCAAATTTTTGTTTGTTTATTTTTATACGAAAATTATTCGTTTCTTTTGCTGCTTCTCAATAATATGTAATAGTAAGCACTTACATCAGCGCATTTGTTTTATCCTGCTTCTAAAAACACGAAAATTTTTTACTGGGTATAGAAATATACATCGGTAGTAGTTAAACATTCTTAGTTAAATTTTGAATTTTATTTTTTCTCTTTCAAAAGAAAATTCCTAAAATTTAAAAATAAGCCTTTAAATTCAAAACAATATACAGTCAAATTTCATAATTTCTGATTAAAATTTTTACTGCAAATAAAATGTTTGTACATTTTGTTCCTTAAAACTTCGTCAGTCAAACAAAGTTTCAATAGAAAATTTGTTTTTCCTAAGCTCCACAGTTTAAGTTGGTTTAACAAAATATTTTGATATTACAATTACAATATTACAAAAAAAAAAAACTGAAAATACTGATTGCTAGAAAAAACAAAAAAGCATTATATTGAAAGCAAAAAACAAAAATAAACATATTTATTAAGGAAATTAAAAAATAATGACTTACTAATAATGGGTTAAGAAAGCAATTTTAGGCTTGCATTTTCATGCATTTTCGTTTTTGTCGTTTCCTTAAAAATGTGTTGTTAAATGTTTAATGTAATTAAGTTAGTTATTCAAGCAGTGCAATTTAAAATGTTTGAGGTGCTTTAAGAAACTCTCAGTCCTATTTGTACCAATAATTGAAATAAATAAATAAAGATATATAGTTCATTAAATCGGGACAAAAAAGCACAACTTTAGTCCCTGTTTGTCGAACAAAAAGATAACAATTTAAATTTCAAAAAGAATTTCAAATAAATAAAATGAGTTTGATATAATTTTTATCAAAAATAAAAATTACGTTTTTTTCGACCTTTAGTTGTGTAATGAAAATCAAAACCTTTCAAGTTCGAGGCCATACTCTAGGATATTGTCCCAACAAATAATCTAATTTTTGTTTTCAAATTTAATAATTGACCACTTTCAGGAATGTGTTGATGGATCTATTTCGGGAATTTTCTAGGTTCCCATCATCAAAACACATTTTGGAAGAAGTGACAATCCCATGCAAAACATCAAGCATTCATATAAACTAGTTTTCTCACTAAATGAGAACTAATATATGAGCTCGAAGTTAAAAATTATCACCATTGATCAAAAAATAAATTGAAAAAAATGTTCACTTACATCGCTTACAGTATTTTAACGAAAATTATTTTTTTTTTTGTAATCGCACGATTTAAAAAAAAAACAAGTTATTCTAATTTCTTCGACTGATGTTTTCAACTAAATTTTATCTTACTTTGTTTTTTTTTTAATTTTGCTTGCGCCCCTTTTAACATATTATTTAAAATCTAATTTTCGATATATTGTCAAAAATTTGGTTCTACAGCTCAAAAATATTTTTTACTCTTATACAAATACTTGTAATCAATAATATTATATTTATTAGAACCTGTTTTCATAGCCGCAAGACGGAACAATCGAAAATGTTTCATTTATTTACAAGTGCATTTCATTGGGGTCAAAAATTTTGAAAAGTTTGGCAATTTATTTGGGTTAAAAAATAAGGTATTTCGATATGTATACGTTATGTTTTTCATTCGGTTCAAGATCATGAAAATTTTTCTAAATTAAAGAGTTATTATAATTTTTTTATAGTAATCGAGAAAACACAATTTTAAAATATATTTTTGTGGGAAGACAACTAATCACACTTTTTTATTAAATCAATGAAATTTTTCTTCACAACATAAAACAATGTTTCTTAAAATTAATGAAAAGTTTTAAACTTTTATGAATCTAGTTACTTAGGAAGGCGGCGATTGCTTTGTACTCCTGTAGAAGGGCCATTGGAGCGCGATGGGGACTTAGCCCCAAAGTGGTTCATTGGCTCTACACTGCGGTAGTTCGCCCTATTCTTTTATACGGGGTCATTGTTTAGTGGCCCGCATTGGATAAGACGGCCTACTTGGGATATCTGAGAAGGGTACAGAGGATGGGTTCTGTAAGCATTACGGGGGCACTCCGTACTACACCAACGGATGCATTGGAGATTATATTGCATCTTGTCCCCTTGGACGTACTGGGGAAGCAGGTAGCGGCTGACGCGGCCATAAGACTATGGTCGATTTCGCAATGGGTGGGCAATGGATTTGGTCACGTTGCGATTCTGGGGGAAATTTTCCACAGAATGTGGATCATGTGACTCCAGTGACGGCGTATGAACGTCTCTTTGCGGTCCAAATACCGACCAGGGATTCCTGGGCGGGTGGGATGCCGGCAAGGAGACGTGGCGTCAATTTCTACACGGACGGATCGGGGCTCGGCGGTCGAGTCGGTCGAGTCGGTCTCGGCGTCTACTCCAAGGAGCTCGGTCTGGAACTGGCTCTGAGGCTGCCCGATCACTGCAGCGTTTTTCAGGCTGAGGTGATAGCGATAGGAGAGGTTGCCGCTTATCTCGGACGGAACGTCCTGTCCACGACGAGCGTTAACATCTTTTCTGACAGTCAGGCCGCGGTAAGGTCCCTGGGGTCAATGTCTCTGACTACGGTAACTGCCCTTAACTGCCGCGCATCCTTGGATGAGATGACCAAGCAGTTCGACATTCGACTCGTGTGGGTCCCGGGGTACAGGGACATACCAGGGAACTGTAGAGCTGATGATCTTGCAAGACTAGGAACCAATCTGCGAGTTCCTGCGGAATTTGCTGGAGTTGATGTTCCCCTAGCAACCTGTAAGCTGAACAATCGGCTCTACTCCGAGAGGGCGACTGACCTTAGGTGGGCTAATGGCGTGACTTGTATGGTGACAAGGCATATCTGGCCGGCTCTAGATCTGGCACGAACGAGGGCGCTCCTGTCGCTTTCCAGGGGGGAAATCTCTGACATGGTGGCGGTGATAACCGGCCACTGTCTTATTGGCAGGCACGCTCGTAGGTTGGGGGTGTTATCGCCTGACTTCTGTAGGAGCTGCGGGGACGAGGAGGAGGAGTAGAGTATTGAGCACTTTCTCTGCTCATGTCCTGCGCTGGCGCTACGTATGAGGGCCTCACTTGGATCGGCGTTCTTTCACTATCTTGGGGATCTGTCAGGTGCTGGTATTCCGCACCTCCTTAGCTTCGTAAGGAGCTCTAACTGGTTCAACGGTGGATTCTGATCGGTAATCCGTCAGTCTCGTGGCATCACAACGGACCTCAGAGTCTAAGTGTGCTGGTGATCACGGAGCCGGCTACCACTACGACCTAACCTAACCTACTTAATGAAACTTCTTCATTGAGTGAATGAAACTTTACAATTAATAAAATGATATATAAATTTATGACAACTTGCATTAACTAAATGAAAACTTTCAATGGACGAATTTCAGTGCAATTTCATTGAATACAAAAATTCATTCATTATCAGGCAGATAATTTTCTCAGTGTAGCGGATATAATACCTATAATTTGATTATGTCCGCAACCACAACGGCCATATTGCCAATAATGGGGATTGTGACCGTTTCGAGGATGGTCATAATCCCAATAATTTTTCGTTGTATGTCCTCTTTTTCCTGGCTATTATTTATGACCGAAGACTTTTCGGCCATTGTCCCAATGTTGTTGTTCCTATTTCGGGTTTGAGGATTATGGCCAAAACATTTTTGGACCATACAATATTTTTTATGTTTAAGCTTTTCACATTCAATACATAAATAAGGTTTGTCGGTTCATTTTAAAATTATCAAGTAATGAAATTTATGCTGTCATCTTCAAAGACTTTTAATGTTTTTTTTATATTTTTGCTTCGGTCTTTCTATGAATAGTCTCATTACTAAAAATGTTTCATTAAAATGTCCGATTAATAAGCGATTGATGATTAAAGTAAAACTGTGTGGCAAAACTAAAAAATAGATCGCGGTTAAAATTAAAATAATTTACATTACTAACTTGGGAATGCCAAAAACATGAGTTTGTCATCAGGGCAGGCAATTAAAATTAGAAATTGCGGATACTTTTCAGGCAAATCAAAAAAATTAATGGATATGAAATTGTGTAAAAAAAAAAACACTGCACATGTATCATGTGCAGTTTTTATGTATATATATATATTTTTTTATTACAAAGAACGCATGAATAATTTGCTATTTGATATTTTTGGAGTAAATATATGATGTTTTTTTTATATTTTGTAGTTAAGAAACCATTTTGGGTTTGTTGTTTTTTTTTTTGTTGGTGTTGTTTTCTTAATTTTCTTATTTTGTTCATGAAACGATCGCACTTTTTTGGGCAACATTTTTTTTGTGAATATTATTCAAAGACCTCTTTTACTGCTGCTGTTGTTGTTTCTGAAAGATGATGATATTATTTTGTGTTTCTTTTGTTATGCCTCTTCTGCTCACCAGTGAGCCCATTTGATAATATAGTAAAGCTAAATCTTTACAAATATATAGTACGTACTTTACTATATGTTGTAGGTACCTCGTATGATGCATATATATATATATATATATATAATCTTAAATTTTTTGTGCAATTTTAGCTTTTTTTTGTGCTGCATGTTTGTTGATTTTTTACGGCTTTGTTCTAAAAACCAGAAGAAGATCTTTTGTAGAAAATATTTATATAAAAAAAAAGAAACAAACTGCTTTAGCAGTTCATTATTATTTTATATGTTTTTTTTTTGGAGAGAAGTGCATATGAAAAGGGGGAAGTTTGAGTACTTATTTGGGTAAGTGTATGTGGTGTGTTTTTTTTTTTTTTTTAGCAAAATATATTTGTTTTTTCATTATTTATTAAGTTTTATTTTTGTGGGGCATTGACCGTAAGTATTGCTTAAAATAAAACATTTTAATCTGTAGAACAAGAAAAAAAAAAAATTTAAAGCAATTAATTATATACAACGTTAATTACAAAGAAGTTCTAGATTTGAAAAAATGGGACTCTCAAGGAAACTATACAGTGGTGAACCTGTAGATTTATATTAAGGTTATGTTACACAGAAAAAACTAAAAACTGGTTTCAATTAAAAAATTTATTGAATCAATTAATATATATTAATTGATTTTGCACCTATCACGGCAATGATACTATCAATTAAAACTTTTATTGAAAATTAAGAAGAAAAAAAAAGTTATAAATAACTACGACAAACCAAAATATGATACTCACAAAAAAAGTGTGTGAACGATACGTTGGTATGTGTGTTTTTGGCAATGCTGAGTCTCTTTGTATGTTTGTGTGTGTGCTTGTTTTGTTTGTAAACTTCAAATAAATGTATTTGGTATTTTATACTGAAAATTTTCTATTTAAGCATACAGTGTATGAAAAAATAATATGATAATTACGTCTAAAATAAAATATATTTATATATTTAAAAGTCAATTAAAATATTAATTGATTCAATTAAATATTTGTTTAGAAACAAATTTAATTCAAATCAAATCTTTCAGTGTATGAAAAAATAATATGATAATTACGTCTAAAATAAAATATATTCATATATTCAAAAGTCAATTAAAATATTAATTGATTCAATTAAATATTTGTTTAGAAACAAATTTAATTCAAATCAAATCTTTAATTGGATATTTTAGGATGATCATTTTTTTGTGTATAGAGGGCAAAAAATTATTAAACACTCATTTTTTTACATGCGCAATTCCAAGTTAAGTGAGGTAAAAAACTACCTAATTTGACGTTTTTTTCAAATATATTTCTCATACACTGCATTGCATAACTATAATTACAAATGATTTTTGCTATGTTATAGAATAAAAATGTTAAAACTTTTATAACTAATCTCTTTTTTTTAGTTTTATTAAGTTATTTAAAAAGTATTTGCTTTCATAATTTAATTTAATAAATTTATTTTGTCTCAGCGTCCTATGACATAATTGAGTAGAGTTGGCACTTATATAATAATTATTTTACAAGATAAGTTGATAAATTATGTTAGTAAAGTGAAAAATCTTGGTTTTGTAATCAACACTGATCTTAATTGCTAGGCTCACATTAATTATACAATAATGAGTATGTAAAAATTAGAACATCTTTCTCTGTTACATCAATCGAAAGCTAAGACAGAGATGAATTAATCTTCCGAAGACACCTAAAGGATTAGTTTATTTCTTTAAGAAATAATTGTAAAACAAAATGACGTTATAAAACGCAGTGTATAAGTCAAATTAAATGCACGTCCAATATTCTATTCCATTGATTTATAATTAAATTTTAATTATTATTTGGAATGTGAAACAAAATAGCTGCACGGATATCCAAAGAATTTTATGAAGTCATATTAAATTCTATCATATTGTACATAACTTGTCAAATTAGATAAACCCATTTTTCATTTAAAATTATATGAAATGATATCCCATGGGATCCCATGAGATAAGGTTATTTATGCCTTTTTCGGATCAGCTGAGATATGATATGGAAATATATATATAATGACACAAGATATGCCTATATCGGAACTTTTTTCATCGGCATATAAATTTACTAAAGAAAATCTGTTTTTTTTTTTAAATAGATCTTTTTCTGCGTGTACATTTTGCATTTTTTTTTTTTTGTTTCTTATACAACAAACCAGAGAAGATAAGCTTCGTCAAATTTAGGTTATATAAAAATCTCTTATCTATTTTACTGTATAGACTAGAGGGGTCTTAAATTGAAAAAATAAATATTTCACAAAATTGTTTTGAAAAAAAGCGTAATTATTATAACGATTCATCAAAAAAAATTAATAATTTATAAATTGTATTATCACCTCTAGACATTAAATCAACAAAAATGTTATTTGTTTGCTTTATTTCTAATATTTGTTATAATACTTTGTTGCGACAAAGTTCAATTACCTCGACAAAATTACTAAATGATTGTACGGTTTGTGATAAAATGATATTACGCCAACAAATATTTAAGGTAAAAGACCTTTTATTTGATTAGATAACAGCAAAAGGCGTGACCAAAGTTTTAAATTATTGAGATATTAAATTTTAAGCATTAAAAATTTTATTGCAAAAATGTTTTAAATTCATAGTTATTTTGTGGTCTTTTATTGAATTCGATCTAATGAAAACTGATCTGAAAATATCTTAAAATAACCAAATAGTATACACTTAGAACACTATGTAGGTAAAGACCACTGCAAATGTAGTTGAAAACAAATGAAATTTCACTTAAAGAAAGGACGACTTACATTTCATTAAAATCAACTAACTTTGTCATTTGTTTTTTAATATTCAAAAAATGACTAACAATTGTAGTAAAAATGAACCACATTTATTTTTTTAAATAACATAAAATGACTGTAAAAAATGAATTTAAAATCATAAAACAGTCATTTGATGTGGTTTGTTTTTTTTATGAACTACAAGGTTAGTAAAATATTTAGTTTGTTCTACAAATGACTAACATTTACATTAAAAATAAAGAAACTGTTTTACAACCTGGACAACTACATAGCTTTAAAGCAGAAGTTCTCTGAGTGTACATATAACAAAAAAAATATACTAACAGGTAGGGACCACTGATGGGTTTCCACCGATTGCCATATAATTTGGATATGTGATAATGAAGGCAAAATAAATAAGACTGAGTGCCTTTTTAGCTGCCCAAAATTGCGTGTGATGGTTCAAATATGGGTTTAAAAATAACACATTGCCAATAACACATTGCCTCTGGTGGAAATCGAACCCACGGCCCCCGCACTGATAAGCCAGCACGCTACCAACTAGCCTACCGTGGCGCACAATTTTTTAGGTTCTTTCAAGATCTTTCAAAGAAACAATATAGAAATTTTATATCAAATGAAAGGTATTTGGAAGACATTTTTATTGGTATACAAAAAATAGTTAAAAGTTTTGAAACCCATTTTAACCCCCAAAATATGCCATTATTTCTTCACAATTTTTTATTATTTTCGTCTTCTCTATCTTATAGCTGAATTTCATCGAATTCTGGCGGAACCACCCAACAGACTTTCCTTGTGAACGAAGTGTTTTTTTAAACTAAAGTTTTCTAAATTTTGTTATCTCCAAATTTATTTAAAAATAGAACATTTAGAATTAAATACACAAGCAAATAAAAATTTGCATAACTTGTCAAAATGTGTCCTACCCCTTAATGTTATGGTCTGGTAAGGGTTAATCTTATGTCTAATATTTACATACTTCAAAAACCACAATCTAAAGGTAGATCAAACAAAAAAAAAAAAGAACAACAACATTATAATCATTATAATAAGGAAGGAAATCGTCAACACTAAAATTTGGCAATGGGTTGACTAAACAACAACAAAACCAAATGCAAATAGCAGTGAACCTTGCATCCGGTTCAACTAGACAATGACTTTAGTCTGTTTTGTTAATTTTTTCTTTTTGAAGAATTAAACATGAGGTCATATGTAAACAATTTCTAAAATTAACAATAAATTACACTCTAAAAGAATCAAGATCATTGACAGAAATTTAATAATGATCAACACGTTCTTTGGCGCAATATTTTTAACAATTCTCTAACAGTAATCGTACACTGAGAAAAAAAGTTCAAGTACATTGAAACAATTGAAAACACATTAAATAACGGGACTTTTAATTTAAATTTCTTATAATTAGTTTAACACTAAATCAAAACTTAGCAGATCATTTTTTTACAGACAAAAATTTGTAAGCATAAAAATTCACCAGAAAACATAAAACATTGTTAACATCGGTTCAACTTTTTATATTGTGTTGTGAGAGGTGTGGTAGAGAAGAAAAAGCATGTCTCTAAAAATCATAATTACATTGTAAATTTTCAATTGAATCAGACTGCAGTTTTTAGTAATTAACCTTCATCAGTGATTCTGATAATACTTTAATATTTCTTAGATTTTTTATTGTTTGATTGCATCTATATGAAATTTTTGTGCAATCACTGACTGTGGTATAGAAAAAATGCTGTGACTTAAAATTAGTTTTTAATACGCGGTGTTTTTGCATACATGATTGCAGAAGTGAAATACAAACAACTTAACATTATTATGAGCAGGGCATCCATGTATATTTTCCTATGCGTCGTATTTTTATTTTTTTTTTTTAAGAGAAGCAGCACTCAGGAAATTCTTCCTATTAAATAATGTGTTGCTTTCTTTTTAAAGGGGATAGTGGAGTGATGAAAGGTGGTGAAAGATGAAGGGCTTCAAACATGCCAACACTGTAATTGCGCGAGATGACAAGCCTTAGAACAGCTGTTGGTCGCCACCTGATGTAGAGTTGGCGAATTTATTGAAGCTTTTTGTTTCATAGACCTGATTCATTATTTTACTTCGGTGGGGTTAAGTGCTATGGGAACACCGAAGGTGGGCGCAGCAATACATATAAGTGATAGAAAACTCATACACATTATTTTTCTAAATTGATGTTGTCGTCACCGGGAATCGAACCCGGGACCATCTGTGTAACAGTCCAACGCGCTAACCATTACACCACAACGCCCATATAGAGTATATCTTAGCACATGTTGCTCTTAATGGCATATTTTTGCATATTTTTAATTATTTTGATCTTAAGGGCATATTTTTAATGAAAAATCTTATTTTTTAGCACATTTTTTTTTATTTTTATAGCATATTTTTGAATTTTTTTGTTCTTCGAAAAATTAAATTTGTTGAATTTTTCAATGCTATATTTTCTAGGGTTTGCAATATCAATTTCAATTTCAACATCAATTTCGGATATTCAATATTTTTTTTACTGTTTTAAGAATATACATACATATTTTGGTAAATATCAAGACTTTGTTCCATATGGCTACACATATAAACATATTAATTTTATAACGAAATCGTTTGCAAGTGATTTTTATATAATTTCAAATAAAAAAAATTTGTACATTTTATAACATAATAACATTTAATTAAATATTTTTGAAACACTAAATTTGTTCTTGATAATTTATAATCGTTTCGTTGATTCGTTTAAAAAAATGTTGGTCTTTAAAATTTTTGATTCATAGAAATTTTAATTGTCAATTTAAATACTTTTAAGCACAACTTCAATTTGCAAGCAGCATACCTAGTATCGGCTAAAATTTTATGAAATCAAATATATTTATATCTAATTAGATATAATTTAATGTCCCGGATATAAACAAATCTCGGATAAAATTATATCAAATTATATCTAATTTGATATAATTACACAGTGCAACACAAAAAAAATAACCATATACGGACACCACTACGTGATAAAAGACTAAAAAAAAAAGACCCGTGTCTCCCAATTTTTCCCAAAGTCATATCCTCTTTTGTTTATGGGCCGCCAAAGATTTGGGGCCTCGGTATCATTTTCGCAAAAAAGTGATCATTTTCTCAGGCTCATTTCTTGCAAACCGTTCAGAATTTCGATTTACTCTCTATGGCAAAGTTGTAGCTCTTGTCATAAAGAACAAAAATTGCGAACATATAAAATCAAAAAAACTTCACCTTCCAGATCAAAATCGCAAAAAACTTAAAAAAAATCGATTTTTTTACCTTTTTTCCCGTGTTCAGGTCCATAGAAAGCAAACCGTTCAAAATTCAAGGAAACAATCAACTAAAAAATTTACCTAAGATCTTAATAAACAAATTTCTAGAACATATAAACATATATTTAAGTTTAAAAATATAAATTTTTTATCTGTTTGCTTGCGAAATTGCAACACCAACAACAATAAATAAAAATAATAATAATAATAACTGCCAGTTTAGTCAACCTAACAATCTCTCAGCTATAACAACAATCATCCAGTAAATTTTGGCAGTCATTGACCCCTAAAAAAAACGACGAGAATTGAGCAATGAATGCAACAGAACAGAATACAAAAAAATTTAAACAGCAACTACTACTATAGCAATATTGCTAAGAGACTACAATGAATATTGTAAAACAAAATCTCACCAAATATCAGCAACAAATGCGAAAGCCCCCAAAAATTATAAAAAATACTGTATTTGTATTTACTCACTGCCAACAACATATTCAACACTAACACTCAACAACAACAACAATATATTTTATACAATCTACAAAATTCAAACACATATTTGAGAACAACGCACGAATATGTTATAAAAGTTAGTCAACCTAATGATCATTGACACTCGTTCTTCATGTTATTCACATTCAAACAATGTATTCTAAAATAAACACACAACAACAAAAAACACAGGGTGATTAGGCATGTGCCATAATCAACAAAAGAACCAACAATAAAAGTTGATAAACTACCTTTAAGATACATACGAACATGTACAACTGATCACGAACATTATGATGACCACCACAAATATGCATATGTATTTGATAATCATAACAATAAATTTATTGTTAACAACGTTTGTTGTTGTTGCTATTGTTAATTTAGTTACACATTCAAAATTCTTTTAACTACAGAAAAAAAAAACTTTGACACCACAGAAAGCTTCTCAAGATCATTGATCTTTCACGTTTTTTTTTACGAAATTACTCACATCCAAGGCAACAAAACATATGTTTTGGGTTTCGTTGAACAACCCAGTGTATAAAAGCAATACGTGCAATAAGTGGTTATATAAGTATATATTTGGTAATGGCAAGTACTTGCACTCAAAGAAATAAACCTGTAAAAATAACAGGAAAAGCTACTAAAAGTTTGTTAAAAATGCTTTCGCAGAAAAAACTGCTAAATTTAGCAGATTTTTTTTGCTAAATATTAATAAAATAAGAACAGCAAACATAAATCTGTTAACTTTACATAATATTAATTATATTCGATGTGAATTTTAGTTAATTAAAAATAGAATATTACTCTGTAAAATTAGCAAAAACTTTTACTAATTATTTGTAGATTCAAAATAGGAAACAAAAATTGTAATATTAACAAAATTTTTGCTGTATTTACCTTGAACTTAGTAGAATGCAAATTACAGTTTATTTTGCTAAAATTACTAAAAAATTGTAGATTGCTAATTTCACAAGGGCAGACTTTTATTGAAATTAAAAAACAAAACTAAAAACAACTTTAAAAATTTCACATTAGTTATTAATTTTTTTCTCTACTAACATTTAGTAAATGCGTTTGCTGATTTTAACAGATTATTTTGTTACTTTCAATTAACTAAAATTTAGCTGAAATATAACTTATTATTGGTAAATTCAACAGATTATTTTGTTGCTTTTCCTATATTACTAATATTTAGTAAAAAAAAATAAATCTTCTAATTTTAGCAGATTTTTCTGCAAGCTCATTTTTAACTAATTTTTAGTAGCATTTATTTTTGCTATTTTTACAGTTTTATTTCTAGGGGTGTACAATTGTTGTTATAAATCTCGTTACATTTTTATGGGGATGCTACGCAAAATAATGACATGCCATTACTAAACACCTTACGAAAAATGAAAAAAATATGTGGTTACCTATATGGTCACTAGTATGGACAAAAAAACTAAATTTAAAAAAAAAAAATATTTTTTTTTGTAGTATGTATTGATATATTTGTTTTTATTAAAATGTGCCTACACGAGATTCGAAGCTATGACTCCAGATTGAGATCTGCCATCTGAGCTATATCGACCTGTTATATTTGAAGGATAAAAACAACTTACAAAAAATAAAAAAAGTAGTTGTATATGCACTTACTAGACTTGAAAATATAATGTGATTTTCAAAAAATATTGAGACCATTACTTTATTTAAGATAATGATAAAAATAAGTAGTTATGGGTAACGCATTATTGTGTTGTATTAAAATAAGAGGAAAATTAACTAGTTATTAGTAAATCCTTATTATTTGTGCTAAAGTAGATAGTAAGCAGATAATAAGCTGGTGTCATTACTGATAGTGAGAAACATAATGGCATGCCATTCCGTTTCTACACTGGGAAATTTATTTAATAATAATTGAACAATATATAAACACAAGATTCAATATACTTTACCAATAGGTTAATTATTTTTTTATTTTTTTTATTGATTCCCAGATGAAAAAGGGATCGTATAAGAACATATATGATCATATATGGGATTGTATACGATCATATATGGGTATTGCTGGTCATATATGGTTCGATATATGACCATATATGACCTCATATATTTAAATATATGTTCGGATCTGAAATTTGAGGGTATATGGTAGTATATGATAATATATGTTCATATATGCACATATATGCTCCATATATGCTCATATATGACCATATACGATCATATACCCTCAAATTTCGGATCCGAACATATATGGTCATATATGAGACCATATATGATCATATACAAGCCCATATATGATCATATATGTTCATATACGAATCAATTTTCACATGGGTTTTTAAGAAAATATATAGAAAATTTCCTAGTAATACCAAGTCAAATTTCTTTTTAATTCTTAAGAATTTTGTAATGGGTAACAAAGTATACAGTAGACGAAATTTCTTTAGGCTCACCAATGTTTTTGAAATTTATAAAAAACGGAAAAGGCTAGCAAAATTCTAAAAACGGTTGAATAATCCTTATTCAATAATATATTTTATATAATCATTAAAAAAACTTTAAAAAGTAAAACGGAACTCAATGGGGACCACTTCAATATAATTTGAAAAAATGAACACACACAAGTCGTTTGCATCAATTTGACACAAAGGTTCAATAACATGTTTACTTGGAAAGTTGTGTCAAATTGACACAAAAGACGGATGCGTGTTAAAGAATTTGCATTACTTTTTGAAATTTCTCTTGCTTAATATAACAAAAATCTTACTTAGATCTTATTGACAACATTAATTTGAGCCGGTTTACCTTGATTTACATGATTTTAAGTGTTTTTTTATTTTGGTGTAGAGCATGGATATCTGTGATTTTTAAATCATTAGACAGGTTTACATTGATGTCTGTGGCCATTATTGTCAATTTTCACTCTCTCCTATAAGATCGTTATAAATTTTAGCCGGTACTTTGTGCTTAGCAAAAAAATGGTACTAATATATTCAGAATTTATTAGATTTAGTGGATTTATTTTAAAACTATTACAGAATCCATTTAATGGCTCACAAAAAATTAATTTTGGCAAATCTAAAACTTTTAATTTCAATCTGATATCAAAACATTCTTACAAAACTTGTTGCATTTACTGTGTGAGAACTGATAAGCATTTTCGTTTAATAATTTGTGCCATTAAAACATTTAAGCAGCCAATTTTTAGCATATTTTGTAACTTTTTGAAAAGTCAGACTACAGTTTCAACGTTACAGATTCAAATCAGGTGACTTAACATCAGTTTTTTTAAGTGATTTCCCTTTTAATGGAATTTCGTTCACTGTACATTCGTTGGCTTAAAATTTTGGAAATATTTCAGGAACACATGAAATATTATTAGGCAAGTCGCAACAATATTTTTTTTTAAAAAACAATGATAAAATTTCAGAATAAATTTCCTAGTAGTGCCAAAATGGTAGCCTTTGAACTTAAAAACTTCTGTCAGATTATTTTCAGAGTATGTTTTTTTTATATTGCAGCAGATGTTTTCTCAATACTATTTCAGAAAAATTTACTTCACAGCGTATACGATAGATTTTAGTAAAAAAAAGTAAGTTATTTCTCACTAATATGATCAAAATCGCAAATTGTGTGATGCCTCAAAAAATCATTTGGCTTAATTTTATGCCCAGTTTTTCATTTCGTATTTAAATGCCTTTTGGACTTTAAGTTCTATTGAAATACAAACATCAGTTTTTAACTTCAAATTTAAATCACATTTAAGTGACATTTAAAGTCTATTTAATAGTGTCCGACCGAACAGTTCGGCCAAAAAACTATATTTTGTCGGTTTTTTGATATCTAGAGGCAATGATGACAAATTTTGGTATTGGAAACATGTTTGTTGATCTGATTTAATTCGATTTTGTGTATAAAATTTAAGAGAAAAGCCGAAGTTTAGCTGAGGCCGAACAGTGAATTCATTGCTTAACTACAGACTTTTCTTCAAATTTGACACTCAAAATCAGCCCAATAAACATCTTTCCATCCTCCAAATTTGTCCATAATGCTTTAAAATACCGAATACAGACCAAATGCATTTTCTTTCCGAACTGTTCGGTCGGACACTACTATTAAAATTGTACAAATGATGATGATTTTGACAGTTTTTTTTTCGCGTTGCAAAACAAACAATAAAAAATAAATTTTCACTTCTCTTAATTTTTATTTTATTAATTTATTTATAATTTTATTGTATATATTTTATTTCTGTATTTTATATTTGCTGTTATTTTCTGTTTTTTTTTTCTATTCTTTAAACAGCTGTTTTATGAATAATGATCATTAATTTTTTGACATTTCATGATGCTACCATACTTTTGTCGCAAATAAATAACAATTATCATTTAAGACTGAAAAACTGAAACTGTATTTAAATACAAATTTAAATGGCAATTAACTAATTGCACATTTAAATACGAAGTTAAAAACTGGACATTAGTCATTAATACTCCTTGTTTAAGACGTATAATTGATATTTATCATTTAAATAATATTTCCAACACTCATACGCTATGGTGTTCTTAAAAAAAATCAATAAACATAAAAATGCACAGTTGACCGATCACAATTGACAACTGGAGGGTTATCGGTAATGAAAATAGTATTTTAGTTCATTTTGGTAAGGGTAGTGAGTGGTGCCCGACTTACTTAAAATTAATAAAGGAAATACAATTAATCTAGCTGTATTGAATAAGATCCAGGTAGGATCTTATTTGATGCGATGCTAAAAATAGGTTAATCTGATTATATTAAATATTTTTTTTTTGAAAATTTTATATTTTTAGCGCCTTAAAAATTTGGAGTTTTGACCATATAATTTGCACAAATGAAAGAGTTTGCATGGATACACTCGTAATATTTTAAGAACAACCGATCAAATATTAATTAAAAAGAACATCAGTAAAGATATTTTAATTAAAAAAATAATTAAATTACAAAAAAGTATATTTTAACCTTATTTATCAGTTATTAAAGAAACAAAATATACAATAATATCGATTACACTAAGCGAATTATCTGCGTGATATCAATGCGTTTTTGCATTAGATCTGTAAAATGTCATTTAATCTCGTCCATTGTAACGTTTCATTAAAAGTAATCTGTTTTTCATTAAATTTTATGTAGATTTTCATTTTATTTACAAAAAATGTATACACTGAATGAAAAAGTTTCATTAAAAATAGTTTCCCAAAAATGTTAAAGCTTTTTTATAGAGTATATGAAATTTTTCTTTCACAATGTGAAGAAAACGTAATTTATTATTCTAAGGCAAAGATCATGCATAAGATCCGAAGTTGTGGCCAATTAATTTCAAAGAAGAGTATTACTATTTAACAAAACTACCAAAAAAACGTATTGTACTAGGCGTTTGCGAATGCGTACTACGTTTTTTGATTAAGTTGATACTAAAACGTATTACTCATACGACTAAACAAATTAAAACATTTTGCTAAACACAACTGGCCGAAACATAAGTCTTAAAATGTTTATAAATTAAAAAGTGCCATAGTATACACTCTAATTATTTTCTGTTTAAATTTACCCAACTTATAGTAGTAAACTGTACTCCTACTATAAATTAGGTAAATTTACTCTATGTGTGTAAATTGGTACACACAAAACGTGTAAAAAATGTATAGCAACATTCTATATTACGCATAAGGAGTGTAAATTTAAGTTTTAATATGCCAATGAAGCTTTCAGTAAAGTAAAGTAAAGCAATTATTTATTATTTTGCTATATTTATTTAATAAAAAAAAACGGTTATTTAGATATAATTAAAAATTGTGTAGTTAAAAAGGAAAATACCACTAAATACTGCTGCGTAAGAAAATGTCATTCCCGGTACTTATTACAGTTAGTCTAAATCTGAAACTGTATCCAACAATATAAAATAGACAAAACGTCAATTGGCTCAAAATGGCCTTATAAAAGAGAATATCAAGATTAGCTGAATAGAAAAAGCAACACCAATACAAATGGAGCAAAATTGATTATTAATAGGTTTTTTGTTAAAGTTCTGCCTATTATGGAGGCTCTAACTTTTCTAAAACTTCGGGTTCTGATGAGATCTTTAGCCAGATCGAAATACTAGTATCAACCTAGCTAATATGTTTGATTTGCTTTATTTTTGTAAATATACGGAGGTTGAAAGCTCGTTATAAATTGAAAATAACAAATCAATTTTACTGGAAAAAATAACCAAAAGTCTCAAATTTTGTTGATTCAATTTAGGAAGGACTGGCACAAGCATCACTTTTGAACATGATAGATGTTCAGAACAATGATTCGATTATATCAAAACCTTATCTGTGACCCAAACCACTAAAGATATAAAACGGACACATTCTTTAATTAGTTTTGATAATATTTTTAATTTTTTTTTAGATATTTACCACAGCTATTCTTTTATTTTTCCTCGAATACAGCACCAAAATAAAAATATATTGAATTAAACATTTTTTTTTCTTCTGTTTGAAAACGTTTGACAAATTTTTCAAATAAATAAAAAAAAAAAAAATAGCACACATTTAATGTAAGTTTACCTATTTAAGCGCTTAAAATTCAGAAACATGTTTATCAACATACATAATACATAATTCGTGTGCGTTATTGCTAACAAAATTTAGTAAATTGTTTTTTTTAAGCATTTTGTGCTTAAAATCACGCATTGTGCTTGATTTAACATATAAATTTACTCCATTATAGCAGTAATTTTACAAGCATTTTTTAGAGTGTAATGGCATAGTTTAATGTAGTAACTCAACACATTAAAAAACTGAGAGCGTGTTCCTAATTCATGAAAAAGAGTCATGTTACTATATTCTACTATTATGGTTCATGCTATCAGGACAGAATACGTTTTATACAAAATAAGACTCAAATTTCCAAAATGATTTGACAAAGTTTTAGAAATGTACTTATAGAAAACATATATTTTTAAGAATGTTATATTTTTTTTAAATTAAATTAAAAGAGTTTCGAAATATTTTATAGAAATTTTTATCGAAATTCTTTGTAACAAGAAAATATTATAATTTTTTAGTATTTTGCGATTACATTACAAAGTGTAGGAAAAACTCAATTGTCAAAATTTGGGGGTTCCTCGCTGAATACAAAAAAAAAAATGCAAACAAAAAGTTAAACCATTTTTTTTATAGAAAAATGAAAAAACTTTTCTGAAAAAATTAGTAAAAAACAATTATTTCTCACACAACAATACACAATTCTAATTTTTTTTTGTTTCTATTGGGAAGGGATCAAAAGTTTAAAATTTGAAAAATAATTAAGGCAATGTTTATGGCCCTTCTCCTCGTATTTGGGCTACATAAAAAATCTAACTATAATATTTCCCGAACACATCAGTTTATAGACAAACTCCTTGGTCAATTTTCGGCTATAGATCATTTTCTTGTGGCAACTAAATTAGAAAAATAAAAATTATCTTTATTTTACTTTATCTAAATGTGTTTAAAGCTACTTAAGTATGTAATTCCAACTCTTTTAAACAAACAATATTTTTTTTTTCTGGTTGAAAACATGTTGAAAAAATTGTCCAGCGTATACAAGAACAGTTAAAGTAATGCTCAAACCATTAAAAAAAACTGAAGCTTGAACAAAAAAAAATTAAAAAAAAAAAAATTAGTTGTGCGCCCCGGTAGGCTGGTTGGTAGCGTGCTGGCTTATCAGTGCGGGGGTCGTGGGTTCGATTCCCACCAGAGGCACTGGTCTGTTTTCGCTACAACGCGCCGAAAGCCATAGTAGCTAGTGCCCGGTTAGGGTAATAATATATAATTTGTAATAATATGATTATTAATTAATAAAAAAAATTAGAAATGTATTAAAGGTACACTTTAGTGAAAACTTATTTCTTAAAATTTTTGTTTTATTTTTTTTTTTTGTTTATTCAATCAATCATTTAAAATTGTGAATAACATTCTGGCGGTTCACATAAATCCGATTTAGAAAATTCGTGAAAACTTGTTTGATTTTCACTTTTTATGTTTACGAAAAACTGCACTTTAGAAAAATGCAGGTCCAAACTTTTTTTAATGGTAATAGCGGAAATTTTACTTGACGGAAGTTGACAGCTTAGACATATTCATGAAAGAAGTTCGCTTTAGAGAACAGGCCACAATTTATGAACTTTTATTTAATGATAACATTTCAGAATGAAATCAGATTGTGTTTTTTAATTGCAATATAAATTATTTTCTAACCAGTTTTTCTAAAACTTTCGCTACTAAGTAAACGATAAGGGCTGATTTAAACGCACTTATAAGAAAATTAAAAGAAGTTCATTTTAAATTAAATTACCGACTAATTTAGCAAAATCACAAATTTTCATTTACAAATCACAAATTGTTGCAATTTTATTGTGGCATCTGGTGAATAAAATATTTTGTAGTTTTTTTTACTACACAGAGCAATAAGTTTTCTTCACAATATGTATGAAAAATTTTATAAACATTATAAAAAAGTTTCATAGTTTTAATGCAAGTATTTTTAATGAAACTTTTTCTTTAATCCTATGAAATTTTTAATAAATAAAATGAAACTTTTCATAAAATTTAATATAAAAAAAAAACTGTATTAATTTAATGAAAGTTTCAATAGACAAGTTCCAGTGACACTTCATAGTGTAGATAAGTTTCTCAGTGTTGACGATTCTCTCAGTGTAAACGCATGGAAGTTAATAATATTTTTTACTCATCTTAAAAAATTATTACAAAAAATAGTCATTTAGATTAATTTCAGTCAAACTAGTTATATTTAATATGGCGTATACTTGATATTTATCTTATGAATGATATTTACAACACTCATACGTTATAGTGTTCTTCAAAACACTAAAATAAATATATACTGCGTTGCAAAACTACAATTACATATTAAAAACTACAATTACAATTAATAATATTTAACAAAAAATAATTCATTTATTTTTTATTTTACTATTTAAAAAAGAATAATAAAATCATAACAACGATTAACTTACTTAATATATCAAAATTTTCAATAATGTAAGAAAAATATTATAAAACAACACTTTTAATAATGCGTCGAGCCTTCTTTTATTGTATCAACTCAAAAATTCGATTAGACATACTGTCTACAAGATTTATTCTTCCGTTACAGATCTCCACGCAACAATAACTGATAATTTTAGATGAAAAACGATTTCATATTGACGGTACATATAATGATTTTTAATTTTGAAAATTTCGAAATCTGCAGCAAATATGCCTTAACTTCCATACATATGATTTAAATTTAAAAATGTTATTAACAATATAAAGTAGTACATTAACTAGTACGTTAAATCTGATTACCAGAAATCCAAGGCTCTGTGCATTAACTCCCAGGTGAAAAAAGTCCAAAAAAAAAAATGAAATAAGTTCCAAAAATTTTTCATACAAATTTGGGAGTAATTTCAAATGAAATAATACACAGAAAAAATTATTGCCAATAAAATTTCAATTAAACTTTTGTTTGATTTCAAACTCACTTTCAATTAAAAGTTTAATCATATCTATTAAATGTTTAATTGAAAATGAATTTTGTGCACACAAAATTGCCTGTTTTTGTAGCCACTAATGACAACACATTAAAAACAAAAACCGCTTAATATGTTTTGAGTAAAATTATATTATTTTTTACTGTTTATTTTTTACTGTTTAAGTTAAAATTGTGTTATATGTTTAAAAAGTGTAAAATTATGCCCTAACTATCTAACTATTATAAAAAAATAAAAGAATTTGAATTAATAAGAAGTAAAAAAAATCAATACTACGTTTTAAGAAAAAGCGTTATAACCTTTTTTTTAAGTGAGAGTGCTACACTTGTGCAGAGTTTGTCAAAAAAACAAGATCAAGTGTTTAGTTTTGCTTGGTATTGAAGGTGAGAAGTCGTGACGCGAGTGAAAAAAAAATTTATAAAAAATATAAAAGGAAGCGTCATAAATTTAAAAAGACTTTTTCCATAATTTCTTTAACAAATTATAGTGAACAATTTTGTATTTTATTTAAAATTGTTCGTGTTAAGAATTTGATTGTAAATTGTTAGTAAAACAATGAGTAAACAGTTTTTTAATGACGCTTCCTTTTTTGTCCAGAACGTTTTGTTTCGCTTTTATTTTTAGAACTTTTTTATTTAAAGAAAAAAAATCTAAAATTTCAATTAATATTTTAATACGGTTTTGGTTAAAATTTCAATTAAAGTTTTAATAGCATCTATTAAAAATTTGTTTGAAATGGAAAACAACATTCAATTAAATTTTTAATATATATAACGAAAATGTTAATTGAAAATGAAATCAATTAAATAGTTACAAATTATTTTAATTGATACTACAATTTCTTTAATTGGACCGAATTCAATTAAACTTTTAATTGAATCAACAAATATTTTAATTGAAAGTCGATTTTATTTTTTTCTGTGTACCCAGTTCTTTTGCAGTTATTTAATTTTTTATTTAATTTTTGTTACAACGTGTTATTTCACATGCAGTAATTAATGAAATAAGTCCCAATAGAACTTAGCATGGGACTTATTTCATTTTATTTTCTTGTTCGGTGTTATTTCAAAATAAATTTGGGCGCTATGACGGTAAAAAAAGAAGTTATTGCCCAAAATCATAATTTATTTTTTTTTAATATGTCATAACACCTTAAATTTCAAAGCTGATTCATGAAATCAAACAAAAGATTTTTAAGGAAATTGCTTCAATTTTATTTTTTTGTGTCGCACGCAGAAAAAAACTTTACTTCGCGTTCTACGGAGGAAAAAAACCCAATGTCGAATCCGTAAAAATTTTATTTTTAAGACAATAAGTAATATAATTTGACCAGTCATAGCTTTGTCATTTAAACAGCTAATTGATTGTTTTTTTATCTTAATTAAAAGAGTAGAGCATTGGCCTTATGTTTATTTAACGTTTAGACACTAATATATGTGACCTGCTCCACGAAAAGGGACCTCTGCGCCGAAAAAATTTTTTTTTACTTTTAAGGATTCTCATAGGAAAAAACGCTCTTTTAAATGCCGCAACCCGCAAGTTTCTATGTCTTTTAGTTTTTTTACAAATCACCTGTAAAGATGAACATAATTGAAAATGAAAATTATTCAAGTTCGAGGCCATACTCTATATTTCTTCATTAGGATATTGTCCTAACAAATAATCTATAGAGTTTTTTGTTTTCAAATTTATTATTTGACCCTTTTTGAGGAATGTGTTGATAGATCTATTTCGGGAATTTTCTAGGTTCCCATCATCAGAACACGTTTTGAAAGCGGTAACAATCCCATGTCAAACATCAAACATTCATATGAACTAGTTTACTCACTACATGAGAACTAATATACATATGATTTTAAAGTTAAAGATTATAACCATTGATCAAACAATAAATTGAAAACTTGTTTGATGTGCAAGATCCACCTCTGGTGGATATTCAATACACGTTTTTTGTTTTTCTCTCCTTTTTATATTTTGTTTAGTTTGTAAACAAAACAAGGGAAGTAAACTAGGCGGTACTTTGCCTTTTTTTACAAGTTTGTTATAATATTTATTAAAAATAAAAATTATGTTTTTTTCGACCTTTAATTGTGCAATGAAAATGAAAATTATTCAAGTTCGAGGCCATACTCTATATTTCTTCATTAGGATATTGTCCTAACAAATAATCTATAGAGTTTTTTGTTTTCAAATTTATTATTTGACCCTTTTTGAGGAATGTGTTGATAGATCTATTTCGGGAATTTTCTAGGTTCCCATCATCAGAACACGTTTTGAAAGCGGTAACAATCCCATGTCAAACATCAAACATTCATATGAACTAGTTTACTCACTACATGAGAACTAATATACATATGATTTTAAAGTTAAAGATTATAACCATTGATCAAACAATAAATTGAAAACTTGTTTGATGTGCAAGATCCACCTCTGGTGGATATTCAATACACGTTTTTTGTTTTTCTCTCCTTTTTATATTTTGTTTAGTTTGTAAACAAAACAAGGGAAGTAAACTAGGCGGTACTTTGCCTTTTTTTACAAGTTTGTTATAATATTTATTAAAAATAAAAATTATGTTTTTTTCGACCTTTAATTGTGCAATGAAAATGAAAATTATTCAAGTTCGAGGCCATACTCTATATTTCTTCATTAGGATATTGTCCTAACAAATAATCTATAGAGTTTTTTGTTTTCAAATTTATTATTTGACCCTTTTTGAGGAATGTGTTGATAGATCTATTTCGGGAATTTTCTAGGTTCCCATCATCAGAACACGTTTTGAAAGCGGTAACAATCCCATGTCAAACATCAAACATTCATATGAACTAGTTTACTCACTACATGAGAACTAATATACATATGATTTTAAAGTTAAAGATTATAACCATTGATCAAACAATAAATTGAAAACTTGTTTGATGTGCAAGATCCACCTCTGGTGGATATTCAATACACGTTTTTTGTTTTTCTCTCCTTTTGTGTATTGAATATCCACCAGAGGTGGATCTTGCACATCAAACAAGTTTTCAATTTATTGTTTGATCAATGGTTATAATCTTTAACTTTAAAATCATATGTATATTAGTTCTCATGTAGTGAGTAAACTAGTTCATATGAATGTTTGATGTTTGACATGGGATTGTTACCGCTTTCAAAACGTGTTCTGATGATGGGAACCTAGAAAATTCCCGAAATAGATCTATCAACACATTCCTCAAAAAGGGTCAAATAATAAATTTGAAAACAAAAAACTCTATAGATTATTTGTTAGGACAATATCCTAATGAAGAAATATAGAGTATGGCCTCGAACTTGAATAATTTTCATTTTCATTGCACAATTAAAGGTCGGAAAAAAACATAATTTTTATTTTTAATAAATATTATAACAAACTTGTAAAAAAAGGCAAAGTACCGCCTAGTTTACTTCCCTTGTTTTGTTTACAAACTAAACAAAATATAAAAAGGAGAGAAAAACAAAAAACGTGTATTGAATATCCACCAGAGGTGGATCTTGCACATCAAACAAGTTTTCAATTTATTGTTTGATCAATGGTTATAATCTTTAACTTTAAAATCATATGTATATTAGTTCTCATGTAGTGAGTAAACTAGTTCATATGAATGTTTGATGTTTGACATGGGATTGTTACCGCTTTCAAAACGTGTTCTGATGATGGGAACCTAGAAAATTCCCGAAATAGATCTATCAACACATTCCTCAAAAAGGGTCAAATAATAAATTTGAAAACAAAAAACTCTATAGATTATTTGTTAGGACAATATCCTAATGAAGAAATATAGAGTATGGCCTCGAACTTGAATAATTTTCATTTTCATTGCACAATTAAAGGTCGAAAAAAACATAATTTTTATTTTAATAAATATTATAACAAACTTGTAAAAAAAGGCAAAGTACCGCCTAGTTTACTTCCCTTGTTTTGTTTACAAACTAAACAAAATATAAAAAGGAGAGAAAAACAAAAAACGTGTATTGAATATCCACCAGAGGTGGATCTTGCACATCAAACAAGTTTTCAATTTATTGTTTGATCAATGGTTATAATCTTTAACTTTAAAATCATATGTATATTAGTTCTCATGTAGTGAGTAAACTAGTTCATATGAATGTTTGATGTTTGACATGGGATTGTTACCGCTTTCAAAACGTGTTCTGATGATGGGAACCTAGAAAATTCCCGAAATAGATCTATCAACACATTCCTCAAAAAGGGTCAAATAATAAATTTGAAAACAAAAAACTCTATAGATTATTTGTTAGGACAATATCCTAATGAAGAAATATAGAGTATGGCCTCGAACTTGAATAATTTTCATTTTCATTGCACAATTAAAGGTCGAAAAAAACATAATTTTTATTTTTAATAAATATTATAACAAACTTGATGAACATAATTATTAAAAAAATTGAAAAATGTGATATAAACAGATAATATATATAATATTTGAAATTTAAAAAAAAGTTCAATATCAAAGGTACAAAATTACAAAAATATCAAAATTTTACTCTTTTTTACTCCTAACACGCTTTTTTGGTGGTTCTTCTGTATTTTGCTGCTTTTCACCTTTGTCTGATTTTTTTTAGGGAGTTCTTCCAGTTCTTTTTTTGTTATTTTCATCTCCGATTTATTCACCATTGTAGCACGTTTCTTTATAGATTGTTTATATCCGTCTTTGTTTCTGGTTTTCACATCAGCTTGAGCTTTTTCAACTGCAGCTGTCTTCTTAGGGAGTTTTTCCACTTATGCTACCGATTTTTTAGGAGTCTCTGTTTTGTTTTCAGTCAGTTTTTTTTTGTTCTTTTTTTTTTGGTGACTGCCTTGTTTTCGGTTGATGTAAATTCTTCGGATTTCGCTGCCTGGTACCAGAGAGTCGAAATACATCGCCAGATGATCAGGTTGAAGGAAGAGTTGCATAACCATGCGCAAAACACGGAAAAACGAAGAGCTTTTTTTAAACGCGTTTTTCTCAATAACTTCTTTTCGGCACAGAGGTCCCTTTTCGTGGAGCAAGTCACATATACGTAAAATCTTTAATAAAATAGACTTTTAAAAAAATAATCATTAAAAAACAATAAATCTTGGTGTGGGTTGGTATTTTGGGACATAAAAAGTTATGACAGGTCAAATAAATGTTACTTGATGTCTTAAAAATATAAGATTTCAACGGATTCGACATCTGATTTGAAAAACAAGTTCTTCTGGGTGGCGGCCTTCTTCCGCTCTTAGAGGTTTTTTTCCTCCGTAGAACTCGGCAGGCGGCTTCGCGAAATAAAGTTTTTTCTGCGTGCGACACAAAAGACATTATGTCTTATGACATTAAAAAAAAAAAAAAAAATTATGATTTTGGGCAATAACTTCTTTTTTTACCGTCATAGCGCCCAAAGAAAAAAAGTTTTTTCAAAATAAAATACCATAGCACCCAAAAAAAAGTTTTGGATTTTCTGTCATTGATTTGGTCGTTATAACATATTAACATCCACAATTTTGGGGGATATGCGGACATTTGGGCGATATGTAATTTTGGTTTTTGGGCAATACTACTTTGGGGAATATAACGGTACGCCCTTGCTTCATTTGTGTTGCATGGACTATTTTTGGGAGTTATTTAATTTTTATTCTTAAGAAATTATTTCATGATGAAATAACAATCAAAGCCTAGGATTTGTTTCATTTTTGTTTTGGAAATTATTTCATTTTTTTAGAATTTGTTTCACTTTTTCGAGACGGGACTTATTTCATTTTTTTTAGAATTTATTTCATTCGGAGCTGTTGCACTGAGACTTTTTGCACCTGGGACTTATTGCATAGAGCCGAAATCCAACACTGAGAGAATTATATACATGATAACAATGAATTTCGACATTAGATCTATGAAATTTTACAGGAATTCGTCCATTGAAACTCTTTATTAATTTAATGCAGTTTTTAATAAAATTTTATGAAAAATATCATTTTCTGTATAGAAAAAAAATTCGTACGCCTAATGAAACGGTTGCATTAAAAATAGGTAGATAACAATTATGAAGCTTTTCCATAAAGTTTAAGAAATTTTTCATTCACTAAAGAAAGCATCATTATTTAAGTGAAAAATTTCATTACAATTCGTCCACGATAATTCTTTGAGTGTAAGAGTCCTTGCCATAATATATTTTCAAAAGTCTCAAACTTATTTTATTATACACATTTTCCGGTAAAATGTTATTATTTTACCCAAATTTGTTAATCTTTGTTGCATTATAGACGCCTATTAACCTTTTAACTGGTTTATTAATTTTAAAAAGTGTAAAACAACCCTGCGGGAAACGAAGGGTCGATTAATCCAAAGTGACAAATCTGTGATATATGTTTTGGGGGACACGTCACGAAACTGGTGAAACCAAAAATGTGGTGCACCAAAAAGTGTTAATTTTGGTGAAATGACCAATCACGTGACTATAGTTATGGTGACAAAACATTCACTGGTTGCTACCAGATATATCATGCAACTGGAGAAAAAGTAACATAACATCAAAGTGTACTGAAGCAACTAGGGCCGTTGTAGTTGAAGTTATTACTGGTCATTGAACTGGTTTAACACCGTTAGTAGTGTATGAAAATATGGCAATTAATGTCAAAGGATTCAGTCCATTGACTGCTACACAGCAGACATAACACTGAGGGAATTTTATCTGTACCGACTATGTGACAGTAGAACTGAAGACGTAACACTTCACTGGTTTAAAAGAACTGAACACGGAACTGTGACACTTTCGATTTCTTGCCAAACGTGGCGATCTTAAACTTAGTTTTTTGTTGGGTATAGACAAAATAAGCTAATTATAAAATTGATTTTTGTTGTGCCTCTTTTAAGGTTTTTTTGAACAGGGGGTAAGACACATTGTTTTGGAAAAGTGCAGTGATTGTTCCGGACGGGCTATTTAGCAACTCGTGTATAATATGACATTCACTGAATAAAAACTGACAGGTTACTTGCTAATTACTTTTCGCATGCCCGGCGACATGTACCGCTTAGGCCAGTGCAGTGGTACGTCTCAAAAATATTTCAGTCAAAATACCCCTGTTACAGAACACATTGCGCTTAATATGTGACTAGTTTTCCTTCAAAAACTGTTCTTCAGTTCTAAGATACGTACACCTACACCAGTCACGTGATAATTTTTTTTTCCCACTGGTTCTGTTGCATATCACATAAATCTTAAAATGGTCATACTTTGACACTACCTATTTCTAACTTGTCCCGTAGCATATTCATTTCAGTCGGTACGGTGATAGGTTGCATTGGTCAAGTTATTCGCCACGTTGCACAGTGCTTCACAGGTAGCAAATTGTCACCTCCTATGACAAGCCCATGTTTAAAGTACCGGTCGCTTTCATACAACAGAACCGAAACTAGGACAGGTTCATACACACAAAGTTCTAGTCACATGACCATACCAGTGACTGGTCCATTTAATGCAGGGAAATTTCACGAAATTTCCCATAACTTTGGAACAAAGAGTCCAAATTTAAATTGTAATGACGAAAATGTAAGACAAAATTATATGTAATTACAATAGTTATAACTGAAACATTTTTTTTTATTTAAGCAAGACAAATTGAAAAACCTCAAATTTTGAAGACGTGAATTCATATTGACATAAATTAAATCTTGACTTTGGCTCTTACTCGTCTCTAAACAACGATACAGTAAGCACGAAAAAATCTTGAACTAAAAATGTAACAAATTATGGTTTATATTGAAATAATTTAAGGCCTTTTATTATAAATGGTAAATATAAAAAAAAAAATAACCCCAAAGGCAGGGAGCCTCGATCATTAAAGTATTAAACCCTATTAGGAAGAATGTCATAATTTTAGAATCATGTGTGTAATGTAGTATTATTTCCAGAACATAATTACTCATTAATAACTATAATTCATTTATATAATCATACAAATTCTGAGAATATGCAAAAATAAAAACGTCTACACCAAAAACATTTTAACCTTTGTTTTAAATTTCAATTTCATAAGATTTCCTCCTTTTAGTACAACCCCATTCATTAAACTTTTTTCCATTTTTTTGTGAAAAAAAAAATATTAATGTGTCTGTACAAAGAGTATATGAATGAATGGTATAGAATAGTACAATATTATATTATACACATAATATTGTTTGTATTTTCTATTTGTGTACTCGAAGTTTTTTAATCGATTTTTTTTCATTTGCCCAATTCATCAAAAATAAGTCATTATAAACTTTTCTTTTTTAGAAAAAAAAAAAAAAAGAATCCAAAACCAAGAATAAAAAAAATAGAAAAAACATTTTTTAAAAGGAATGAATGTGATATAAAGAAAAGAAAGAAAATGTAAAAAACAGCGAAAAAACCCTGAAAAAAGTTAGCTGTAAGCAAAAACTAAGCTTTCTATTCAAAAATCTACTTCATCGAATGCAAAGCAGCAAAAAATACAAAATATGGAAATACAAAAAAAAAAATAAAGTTTCCGATTACCAAACATTTGCTATATAAGAGCCTGCTTCTTCTTTCTTCCTTCTTATTTCACTACTTACTAATACTACTTACAACATTACATCTTTTTTGTGTTGAAAAAAAAAAATTCAACTACATATTTCCCGTTCCTTTAGCTAAGCTTTCTTTTAGCTAAACCAAATCAACAAAAGAAAATACAGTGGAGCACGAATATAACGAATTCATTAGGACCGGATTCGCTAAAAAAATTTATAAAATTACAGGATTTTTTCCTAAATTTTACTAATTTTTTATAATATTGAAGCAATTCCTCCATTACATTACGTTATATTCAGTTTTTGATTATTTTTAATGAAGTTTTAAGTAAAATGCTTAAGTTTTTTAAAATTTGCAGCACATTTTTAATAAACAAATTTAGATTTTTTCAATGTGTTCATTATAAGCATAAATATTTGTATGGAAAGGGTCCAAAATAATTAGTTCGTTCTATAAAAATTTATAAATGTATAATTTCGTATGAAATATGTAAGTATATGCGATGGGACCAGAAAAATCGTTCGTTGTAACCGGTGTTCATTATAAGCGAACGGCACAGTATATACAAAAAAAAAAAAACTTTACCATACTCTTGTAATAGTATCCCCTTCATCATCTACATCATCATTTATACACTATATATACTACTACAATATTCTACTTACTATACCTCAGGGATTTAAAAGAATTCAATCAACGATTTGCTGGTCCATGCACAGAAAAAATTATTGTCAACAAAATTTAACTGAATCTTTTGTTAATTTTCGAACTCACTTTGAAAGTGAAAGTTTAATAATGCACTAAAAGTTCTAAAAGTGACACCTACCTGTTTTATTTTTTTAAAAACAAAGACTCTTATAAAATTTTCAGACAATTAAAGCATAATAGGATTCTATTTTTTTATTATACATTTTTTTTTTTTTTGTTTACTTTTTAACAAAATCACCAAAATTAAAAAAATAAAAATTGCCAAAATTTTTAAAAAAAAATCGATTAAATTAAAAAAATTCGCTTATATTTTAAAAAAATTGTCAAAATTAATTGAAAAAAATAGCTGAAACTAAACAAAAAACTCTAAATTAAAATGGTAATGGAATTGAAAAAAAAATCCCAAGTTAAAACATTTAGCATTTATTACATTTATTTACATTTATTTACATTTATTTAAAATTAATCACCAAAAGTATAAAAACATTTAGAAAGGTTGAGGTTAAGAAAAAGAATAAATCTCTAAAAATTATAAACACTAGACAAGTTTCTGCCATCAGTGATTTTCCATTTACATTGTATTATTATTTGTGTCTTATAATTGTCAGATTGTCTCCATATGATAAATTTTTACAAACGTAACAATACCAAGGTATGACCATTTAGCGATTACACCCAAGTATGGCATTCGAATGTATTGCAGCTAAATTGCAGTTTTCTTTCCTATTAGCTTTTCTGTTATTGTATATTATACTCAGAAGTGACCAACTCTAACAACAAAATTTATTCTATTTTTAGATTTTTGTTTATTTTTCTTATCTCCTCCGTCTCTAGTTCACAACGCTACCAGATTGACGTATGGTTTTTAACAATTAAACATGTGTTCGAGATATACTTTTAACTATTTGTTTTCAATTTTTTAAATTTTTTCAAACAAAGGAGGAATTTTTTTTTTAATTTTGGCAATTTGTTTTTCAAATTTGGAGTTTTTTTTCAAAGTTTGACGATTTTTTCAAATATTGAGAATTATTTAAATTTTGAAGAAAAAAATTTTGCAATTTTTTTTTTAAACTTGGATTTTTTTTTTTTATTTTGATGTTTTTTTTCGAAATTTTGGCAATTTTTTCGATTTTGGTGCCGTTTTTTAAATGTTGTAATTTTATAATTTTGACGATTTGTTAGTTTTTTTTATTTTTAATTTTTGAATAATTTTACTATTTTGACTATATCTCGATTTAAGACCACGATACTTTGGTCAGTAAAATTCACACCAGATATCTTTTAATTTCACATGTTTGTCGCATACAATTTTTTTTTTTTAAATTTATTAACTAGTTTGTTATAATTTTTATTAAAAATAAAAATTATGTTTTTTTTCGACCTTTAATTGTGCAATGAAAATGAAAATTATTCAAGTTCGAGGCCATATACTCTATATTTCTTCATTAGGATATTGTCCTAACAAATAATCTATAGAGTTTTTGTTTTCAAATTTATTATTTGACCCTTTCAGGAATGTGTTGATAGATCTATTTCGGGAATTTTCTAGGTTCCCATCATCAGAACACGTTTTGAAAGCGGTAACAATCCCATGTCAACCATCAAGCATTCATATGAACTAGTTTACTCACTACATGAGAACTAATATACATATGATTTTGAAGTTAAAGATTATAACCATTGATCAAAAAATAAATTGAAAACTTGTTTGTGTGTATGTCTACCTTTGGTAAATATTCAATACACGTTTTTGTTTTTTCCTCCTTTTTATGTTTTGTTAAGTTTGTAAACAAAACAGGGGAAGTAAACTAGGCGGTACTTTGCCTTTTTTTCACAAGTTTGTTATAATTTTTATTAAAAATAAAAATTATGTTTTTTCGACCTTTAATTGTGCAATGAAAATGAAAATTATTCAAGTTCGAGGCCATATACTCTATATTTCTTCATTAGGATATTGTCCTAACAAATAATCTATAGAGTTTTTGTTTTCAAATTTATTATTTGACCCTTTCAGGAATGTGTTGATAGATCTATTTCGGGAATTTTCTAGGTTCCCATCATCAGAACACGTTTTGAAAGCAGTAACAATCCCATGTCAACCATCAAGCATTCATATGAACTAGTTTACTCACTACATGAGAACTAATATACATATGATTTTGAAGTTAAAGATTATAACCATTGATCAAAAAATAAATTGAAAACTTGTTTGTGTGTATGTCTACCTTTGGTAAATATTCAATACACGTTTTTGTTTTTTCCTCCTTTTTATGTTTTGTTAAGTTTGTAAACAAAACAGGGGAAGTAAACTAGGCGGTACTTTGCCTTTTTTCACAAGTTTGTTATAATTTTTATTATGGTTGTAATCTTTAACTTCAAAATCATATGTATATTAGTTCTCATGTAGTGAGTAAACTAGTTCATATGAATGCTTGATGGTTGACATGGGATTGTTACCGCTTTCAAAACGTGTTCTGATGATGGGAACCTAGAAAATTCCCGAAATAGATCTATCAACACATTCCTGAAAGGGTCAAATAATAAATTTGAAAACAAAAACTCTATAGATTATTTGTTAGGACAATATCCTAATGAAGAAATATAGAGTATATGGCCTCGAACTTGAATAATTTTCATTTTCATTGCACAATTAAAGGTCGAAAAAACATAATTTTTATTTTTAATAAAAATTATAACAAACTTGTGAAAAAAGGCAAAGTACCGCCTAGTTTACTTCCCCTGTTTTGTTTACAAACTTAACAAAACATAAAAAGGAGGAAAAAACAAAAACGTGTATTGAATATTTACCAAAGGTAGACATACACACAAACAAGTTTTCAATTTATTTTTTGATCAATGGTTATAATCTTTAACTTCAAAATCATATGTATATTAGTTCTCATGTAGTGAGTAAACTAGTTCATATGAATGCTTGATGGTTGACATGGGATTGTTACCGCTTTCAAAACGTGTTCTGATGATGGGAACCTAGAAAATTCCCGAAATAGATCTATCAACACATTCCTGAAAGGGTCAAATAATAAATTTGAAAACAAAAACTCTATAGATTATTTGTTAGGACAATATCCTAATGAAGAAATATAGAGTATATGGCCTCGAACTTGAATAATTTTCATTTTCATTGCTTTATTAACTAGTGTTAATAAAAGAAATTATATTCATTGAACAATACATACTTTTAAGTATTGAAATGCTATACGACTATTACACAGTGGGGTGTTTCACAAATGTTTTTGAAATAATTATATATTATATTTTGAAATAATCAACGGACCTTTGAGCTATAGTTTCAAAGAAGGGCCCACTAGATCCATTAGGTGTTGTTCAATTAGACTCTAAAGTAGGACACCTCGGGTATTCAAAAATTTTGAGAGCTTGTCCATTTTTGTATTTACCAACCGATTTTAAAAAATTAAGCATATCTGTATCTGCTATCTGCTTGCAACAGCAAATACTCAAGTGGGTTATCTCTTCAAGTGCATATGCAATACGCATTTGAAAATCAAAATTTTGTATTTTTGCAATGGAAAGTGCAAATCCAGTCCGATTGCTTTGAAAAGTGATGGTGGTATTAACAACAAGTTGTTCAATTAAACACAAATAAACTTCAATGTAATATCTTGTTCACGCTTAAAATAAAATGCCGCTAAAGTTGTTAATTATTAAAAGTTTCTGCAGGAACACATATAGTGCTTATATTTTTAGAAAGACTACTACATATAGTATAGCGTTTTATGGAATTATATTCCGCAAATATATTCCATTGCTCTCCCCCGAGACCAATCTGAATTCGAACATGTTTTTATTAAGATTTCAACTTTAACCAATTTTATGAAATTTTCTAGTTTTTTTTTTTTTGGAATTGTGGAATTTACTTTAGCCTTTAAAATTTCATTACAATTCGAGGTTTAACAAATATTCTATTGCAAAATAAATATTTTATAATTTCACAAAATTGAAACAAATTGATGACTAAATACGGTTTGGAGTACGGTAACTTCCGGAAAAATTGCTTCGGGAATTCCCGCTAAAATTTTGAAAAATTCTCGGGAAAAATTTAAATAAAACTGTTCTACGCAGAAAAATTACTTGTCAAATGACCTAGTGTAGGTTGTAAGTCTCGCTGAGCGTATTGCGAAACCAGTTTGAGAAGTTGCAATATACCCTTAAACTTTCGAGATAACGGTAAAAGAATATTTTTGCGACTGGCGCATTTAAAGATTTTTAACTCAGTCATTTTTTAACAGATTTAGAATTTTTAAACTGTATTTAAAAGAAAATTACATGGTCTTTCAAAATACATATGTATACTTTTATTTAACTTTTTCAACTTCTACAAGGATTTTTTCGATACTTCCTTCAAAACAGCAATATTCTTTTTCTATATATACAGGGTGGATTTTATTTTTTCAAATGCAAACTAAGCTAGTGCGAAGGATGAAGAAACAAAATTCTGTATAGTTAGTTAGTTAGTTAGTTAATTGTTCTTTATTTCAAATTCAATTTTCTGTATTACAATGTTTTATAAGTTTAATAAAACAGAACATACGACTATGACTTAACGTCGTCAGTAGGAAAAAGATATTATTTAACAAATTTTAGCAAACAGTGTTTAATGTCACATACAAATTAATAATTAAATTCATTTATTAACATCTTCCTGTACCTTATCGCATTTATAATATATCGGGATAAATCTTTAAGATTATCTTTTGTATTTAATATATTTATTAACTCATTTTCAGATAGGGTAGTTTTTTTAAAATGTTGGTATCTTATTTAGTTTAATATAGGACATTTAGCTATAAAATTAAGAATATTTTCAATTTCGTTTAGATTACATAACGAACATAAGCGAGATCTGTTTTGTTGAAACCTTGTTCCATTAAGCTCAATTAAATCACATCTAGCTTTGAATATTTAACTTATTGTTGTCATATTAGTGATATCAAAATAGGTTTGTGGTTTCCTGTAATTGAGTTTGGAATAAAAACGGCTTGAATTAGATGCCTTTTCAACGTAAAACTCTCTTTCTTTGATTTTTAAGCCGGTTATAATATTGGTTCGTAAAAGTTCCCAACCCTGTCTTGTTGAGCATTCTGAAATTCTAGTTGAACAAACATCTCTACCCAACGAGTCAATGTTTTTATACCAATACGTTCCTTGCTGCATTATAAGTTTTGTTAGCTGGTTTGGCAGTCGATTACTATCATATTCATAAATGGCTTTTATAATATATCGGAGGTGTAGATCAAGTAAGTAAATATAACTATTTTCCATGCCAGTTTCTAACATCACTGCATATGTGGGTGCAAAATGTGGTAATTTTAAAATATTTTTAATAAAATATCTCTGTAGCTAATCTACGTATTCGAATAAGGAAAATCTCCACATTTGTGCACCATATGATTGTATAGCACGGCATACTGATTTAAATAAATTCCATTTTGCATTAAGGCCTATATGCTTTTTGGCCAAAAAGTCTTTCCACGTTGAGTTAATGCAATTTTTTGCTGCCAAGGTTCTCTTTTCTAAGTGTTTTTTAAAGGGCATTTTTGGTGACAATGTAACACCCAGATACGTGTATTCATTTGCGACTATTATAGGCTCCCCATTAAAAACCTATTTTTCATATTTAGATGTTTTACTTCCACTTCTAATTATCATCATTTGTGATTTACTCAGATTAACTTCAAGGTTCCACATTACACAGTATCTCTCAAGTTGTTTAATCATATTTTGCATTGTTACAATATCATCAGCTAGAATTACAATATCGTCCGCATACATTAATAACCGGATGTTCGTAGAACCAACGTTTACTCCTCCCTCTATAAATGAATGCAAATCATTAAGATATATAGAGAAAAGAGTTGGCGAAAGCAAACAGCCTTGTTTTACGCCAGATTCGGTACTAAATTCATCAGACACATCTTCACCGTTCCAGACTCTAAATTTGGTATGACTATATATAGTTTCAATCATTTTAATCATTTTTGTTGAGACTCCAGTATTATAGAGTTTGTAAATTAGTGCTTTTCTTGAAACTTTATCAAAAGCTGCTCTGAAGTCTACAAAAAAAGCATATAGTTTTTTCTTTTCTTTTATCTTTAGGTGAGCAATTGCTGCTAAAGTGTACAAGTTATCTACAGTCGAATAGCTCTCTCTGAATCCTGCTTGATACTCTGTAAGGATGTTATGTTGGTTTAACCATAAAGTAAGCCTTTTATTTAGTATGCCCATGAATATTTTTGCAATTGTGTTCATAAAAGATATTCCTCTATAATTATTTACAATTTCTTTGTCGCCTTTTTTATAAATTGGGAAAATTATGCTTGTCGTGAATTTTTCGTCTAATTTTGCGGATTCAAATATAATGTTGTATGATTTGGCTAATTCTTCAATAAACATTTCCGTTGCATTCTTGAAGAATTCGTAACTGACACGGTCCTCTCCTGGGGCCTTGTTGTACTTTGTTTTTGCTAGAACATCTTTAATTTCTGTTCGGGTTATAGGCCTATCTAAATCATTGTCACTATTAAACATTGCTGCATACATAACATCATTTGAATTTAGGGGTGGATTTAATAACTCGGAAAAGTATTGCTTGAAATCTTGTGTTGTAATTCCGGATTTCGGCTGTAATTGTTTATTTTTAATTTCTTTTATCAAATTCCACCAATCTTTGTTATTTTTCACCGAATTGATTTGTGTTTCTATTCTTTTGTAATATTCGATTTTGGATTTTTCGCATATCAATTTGTACTTTTTGTTTTCAACTACATACTTTTCTTTGTTAGTTTTTGATGGGGTTTGACGAAATAGTTGTAAAGCGTTGAATGATTTTTCTCTAGCGTTGTAGCATTCTGTATATATAGTAAAAGTACCAAAACTTTGTAAATTTTACAAATTAATTCTCATTTCACTCAGAAAAACATTAACTTTATGAAAAATTTTGATTTAAAAGAAACTTCAACAAAACCATCGTAGAAGTTGAAGAAGAAAAGAAAAACTGGAAATTTGAATTATTATATATATGGAAAAAGCAACCGGTTTTAGCAAATAAAGGCTGATTTCACTCAAGAAAACATTAACTTGAACAATATTTTTCTTCTAAAAGAAAATTTTAAAATTTATTAATTTTTTTAAGAAAATCGGTTAAAAATTTACTGAGGTACAATTGTTTAAATGCGCCAGTCACAAAAAATATTCTTTTACCGTTGTCTGCAAAATTTGAGGATATATTCTTGTGCGCTCCGGTAGGCTAGTTGGTATCGCACTGGCTTATCAGTGCGGCGGTCGTCGGTTCGACTCCCATGATAGGAACTGGTCTGTTTTCGCTACAACGAGGCGATAGCCACACTGATAAAAACACAAGGAAACAAGGGTTCTGTTGATTAGGAACTGAATGTTGTTTTTAAGGTTATTTGGGACGCTGAATCCAAATCAACACTTGGTTTTTTTCCATCAGATCGACTGGGTAAAACTTGGCACAAATTATTTAATTCTGACTCCAAGAAGATGTGCAGAACTTGGAAAAAAAAGTGTTTAATACCTACAAAGTTTGTTATGCTATAAATTACACTGTATAAAATTTTCGTTTATATTTTAATTCAGGTAAACTTTGCCTTAATATTAATCGATTTTCTCCAATCTGCTCAGCCAGTAATAAATGGCTTAATTATTTCCATAATATTTGTGATACACCCCACTGTGAATTGTAGTACAAAAAAAAATATTATATAAAAATATTGCGATTATGAATTTGAATAAAAAGCAAAGAGGCAGTAAGCAACAACAACACCATTAACAACAACTACAACTAATACACAGCAACATAACACAATCAAGCAAGCAACATTAATAGTAACAGAGCAATATAAAAAGAAGTATTTATATACAAAACATGATTTTATTGTGCAGCTAAAGTTTCAACTACTATTCAGTTTTCAGTACTTTTTTTTGTCTTCTACTACCACTATATTTCTCTGAATTTTCTTTTTGTTTGTGTGTGTAGTTGTTATGAATGTACTTGTATGAGTATGTGTATACATTTTTGAATATTAAGAAGAACTAAGAAGTTTTAGTATTTTGTTTGAAAAGAAGGAAGCGCGTGAAACGTTTGGGAAATGAAAGACGATACATTTTATAATAAGAAAATTTGTTATTAAATTGGTAAAAGTAGAATTCATTTAACTCTACAGCTTTTGAAATTAATTTTAAAAACCTAGTTGTGAAATTTTTAAAAAATATTGAACTAGTGATTTTTATTCTAACTGTTAACTGTATTTCAAAATTGTTCTTTCCCCAGACAGTTTATTTTTTACATTCAAAAAATTTTTACACCTCAAACATTTTTTTCACCACTATAATGTTTTTTTTTTCACTCAGAAAACAGCCTTAGTTGTGGCCTCCGAATTTTTTGCCAATCGAATTCGGGCGGATACGATAGCTAAATGAAGATTACGTTACACATAATTTTATTGAAATTTAAAAATTTTTTTATTTTTAAAGTTTGAACCGTGTCATTCAGATTAATACATAATGCTCTGTTCCACTCATTATACCACAATTGCTTTTAAGTTTCTTTAAATTATTTACTGTTGGAGCATTTTAATACTTTATTTTAATAAAAAAAAAAATTTTGTGTTTGTCTTTTCCGGAAATGAACTCATAAATTCAGAGAAATTAGCTGCCACTACACCACAAACACTTATAAATGCTTTTGTTAGGAAAACAAACATATTAATTGCGCCTATAATCAATGCAATCCACAATTCGGTTGGATCTACTGAAACCCTAAGTTAATGACATATTGAAGTGCTAACTTCTGATTATCGACAATTTTTGAATTAACAGATATGGAGCTTTTGCAAAGTGTTGCTCTTTTTATTATTTTTTATTTGTTTAGACCGTTCAACTTTTAGATTGAATTTTTTACGCAATGTCTCAACTCTTGAGAGATATATTCAACACGTAAGTTAGTGTTGTGCTTGCCATAACTTAACAAATACATACATGGTAGTCGAAAATTGAAAGCAATGTTTTTTAGTTCTAAAATTTGTATAGTTTTTGTATCGCGCACGGAAGCCCTTCATGGAATAAAAATTTGAAAACAATCGTTCGTTAATGTTGTTATTATGCACAGTTTGAATATGATTTTTTGATTCCGTATGACAGTCACTAAAGTTTAAAAACATGAGCTTAAATTTTGTTAAAAAAGCAGTTTTTCTCATATCACATTCGCCGTTTAGTTTTAAATAGGCTAGTTTGCTGTGTGAACTGAGGTTTTAGTTATTTAACATCATAGAAATTTAAGATCATAGAAACGTATAAAAAAATTTTAATGTAAAAATATATGGAATTTTTGGAAAGTTTTGCAAAAATTGCATAATTTGTTTTTAATTTAATATATACCAAACAATGATGTTGACAGATTTTAAAAACCTTGAAATAGACAGTGCGAAGTAAAGCGACTATGTTTTTTTTTTTTTTTTTTGTCCCATATGAAAAAAGTAATTATGGCAAAATTTCAGCTCTCTATCTTAATTTTTTACTATAATCCTTACGAAAACGTTTTGAAAATTAGCAAAATCGGTCCAGCGGTTCAAAAGTTATGAGTGAAAATGTGAAATGTGGCTCGCACATTTTCAAAATCAATTTCTGTTTTAAAATAGTTTTTTTTTAACTAAATAAATGATTAAATAATAAAAAAAATTAATGCAATATCTTGTTCCACTCAAAAACTACGTTCCTTTAAAGTAGAAATAAAAAATGTCAAATTTTTTCGATTTTCCCCCAAAAATTAAAAACAGTATTTCACCTCCAAATAAATATTTTCTTTCTGAACTTTTAAAGTGTGCATACTATTCTAAGAGGTCTTGAGTTAAAAACAAATTTGATTTGTGTATACTCTTTCCCCAGCCGCTTCTAAAGTGGCCACATTTGTAAGGCAACTATCAACTTTAACCCACTGTTAAAAATTGTGCTTTTTGTGGAGAAAATCACAAAAATTTGATTTTTTTTTAATTTCTTATTTAAGCGAATGTAGTTGTTGTAATTTTTTATTTAATCAAGAATTTATTTTGTTAAATAACCGATATTTTCGAAAAGAAATTGGTACCGATTTCGTCCTGCTATTCGCAAAAAACTGGACCTGAGTCGGACCAAATTCAGAATTTCACGTTTTGAAATGGGAATATCTCGGAAACATTAGAGATAACCCACACGGTTTTTTTTAGTCTATAACATCAGATTACAAATATGTTATTTTTTGAAAATCGGATTAGAAACCAAAAAATGGCGGCCACTCAAAATGTTATATGCAAAAAGTGGTCATATTGCCGCACCCGGCGGGTCTGGAAGGTTTAAAATCAAAACTTAAGCTCAATATTACGTCACTTATGCTTGTTCAAAATTTTATTGCAATCGGACTACGAAGAGAATGACCGAACTGTACATCATAGCGTATGAGTATTATAAGTAGAACATTAAATAATATGTAAAGTATACGTCTCAGTAGAATTTAACTTATTTGTTATCAAAATTTAGCAACTATTTTATGATTTTATTTAAATTTATAAAACTACTCAATTTCCTTTCAAAATATTTCATGGATTTTCGGTTAAAACTACATATTTTTCTGTAATACTTTTAGACTTATTATCTTGAAAGCACAAACCGTTTGATTAACCTAATACACCACCTACTATTAAAATTAAAGAAAATTATAATAAAAAACTGAAGAAAAATATTAATACAGCGATCTATACATAAACCATGTATTGGGTGGATTAGAAGGGCGCGTTTTAACATTCATTTCGATTTTGTACGTAACTTTTTATTCGCTTTTGTAGCCAAAATCATTCTTTTTTTTCTACTTGTGCATTAAGTATTTTTCTAACAAAAAAATATTGTATTATACAAAATATTATACAATTTATGTATAGTATGTAGAATAGGGTGTCCCGAGAGAAAATTTTTTGATGGAATACCACTCAATCGATAATTACACTGTTGGGTCATCGTCGTCAGCATCAACGGTTCCAATTACGAAATGAAACTTGACTATTGTATAAACAAAACGACCAAAAGGTTTTGCAAAGTTAGATCGAGTTTTATTTTTATGGCCTCTTGAAGTTTGGGTAGTTTTGACCATATTTTCCGATATGAGCGAAAATCAATATAACCCGCTTAAAAATAAATTTTTGAATAAGATATAATTTTGGAATTAGTTCTGTATAATTGAATCAAATAAAATAAAACTATATAAAACTACATCTAAAACTATATCATTTGATTTGATTGTATTGAGATTTTAGTCTCATCTAATAATATCTCATTAATCCAATTTTATAGAAATTTACGAAATTTGATATTTAATAATATATGCTACAATATAAAACTATATATGATACATACATAATCACATCAAAATTCATAAGAGCATATAATAAAAACAAATAATTTTGCTACGACGACTTTAATTTCAGCAAATTCAACTAACATTGTCATTTGTTTTTTAAAGTTCAAAAAATTAACCACAACTGTAGTAAAAATGAACCACATACGTTAGTAAAAAATAAACAAACATTAATTCCTTTCATTTTTTTAAATAACAATAAACGAATGTAAAAATTGATTGTAAAATCATAAAACAGTCATTTGATGTGGTTTGTTTTTTAAATGAACTACAATGTTAGTAAAAAAATTAATTTGTTCTACAAATGACTGGCATTTACATTAAAAACAATGAAACTGTTTTACAACCCAAACAACAACATATTTTTAAAGCAGCAGTTCCCTCAGTGTACTAAACATGTCATTATGCAACTTTTGATACCACTTTTGTAAAAAAAACGTATTTTTCCGAAAAATACGCTAATATCAAAATCCTCAAACGCTGGTAGTTAACTAAAGATCCCCTTTAAAAAGTGTTTCTTTATATTTTCCATATTCAGCTTATTTTTACGCATTGTTTGAGTGCTATGTTTCAGTCAATTCGCAAAAAGCTATTTTTCGGGACACCCTAATGCAAAAGAGTCTTTTTTTCGTTTCGAGTAACAAAACTAGATGATGAGTATGAGTAAATATAAAAAAAAAAAAAAAATTATATAGATGTGAAATTTCCCTAGAAAAAATAAAACATTTTTAGTAAATGGGTGTTCTGTACAAAGAAAAACCCTCCTGAAAAACCTTACTAACTGCCGATTTCGAGTATTGGTTTTAACAGTAGGCTTGAGTTGTTTAAATATTTAGAGCCTTTTTTTAAATAGTTTAGAGAACATTTTTATTTTTTTTTTTTTTAAGCAAACACTCAAACACAAATGAAGTGTTTGGGTAAGGTGAGGTTTAAAATGCTTGAAGAAAGGTTTCCCACAAAAACAAAATTCCTTTTAAGCTAGGGCATTAATATTTTGTATATTTTAGTTTATTTTCTTTACTTCTTTTGTTTTTTGCTCGGTTTTTTTTTTTTTTTTTGTTAACGACTCCCTTAAAAGAAAGTTATCAATACTTAAAACCCCTACCATATTATTGATATTCCCACCATTTCCATAAGTAGTAGTTAAAGACATCAAGATATAAGTTGATACTATTCTTAGAGCATGTACTTTTACTTCGTACTATAAATGAGGTGGTATAATGGCATTAGCGGGTTGGTTGTAATGATGAATATATACGAGTTTATATTTTCTTTTTTTGTTTGTGTTCAGTTCCTTTTGTAAACTTTTGCAAATGACTTATATCTTTACGCCACCAAACCCCCTCTCCTTGGAAATATTTAAATTAAGGAAAACAGGAAGGAAGGGCGTTGGTGTTGTATGTGTTTTTTTTTATTTATTTAGAATTTGCTAGAAGTATGTATGTGTAGTGGAGTGTAGTGGTTGTTGTTTTGTAACATTTGTAAGATAAACGCATTTTCTAGTTTGTTAAATTGTGGTTTTTTCATTCATTTTTTCGAATATTTTCGGGGTGTGAGTGTGTCTTCGAACGGAAGTTTATAATCAGCGATTTGCTTAAAGCTTTTTTTCTTATTTCTTTAGTCATAAGAAAGAAGGCAAAACAAACATTGATTTCTTGCTTAAGTTTGCATAAAAAAAAAAATTATTGAAATTTTTCTCTTAATTGATTTATTATTAATTTAGTTTATTTTGTAAGTTTTGTGGAAAATGCTGTGACATTTGAAAATATTCTTCTAAATTAAATTGTTGTCAAGGAAGTTAAGAAGACATCCTGATTTAGTAGAAGAAAAAATTTTTAAGAAAATATATATTTTATATATGTATAATTTCTGTTTAAAAATATAGTCTTAAAAATGTTGTATGTAAAATAAAATTTAAATTTAGTGTATACTAGTTAATACTACTGTGATCTTGGATTCTTGTTCAATATCTCAAAATTTACGATATTCTAAGAATTTCTTTCTTTCTCAATTTCTTTATTAAATTTTTGCAAACCATAGACTTGGGAATTTTTTTTTAAATGTACAATTGTTTGTAAAATCCAGCAGAGCAATACATTTTTTTTTAAATATCGTATCCGACCTTAAGTGGTAAAGTTTAAACACCAAATTTTGTGAAAATGCAGATTTATGAAAACCGAGTATTTTTTGAGGGATCTTGTCACTTTACAGCGGACCCTAGCACAGATGATTTTAGCATAAGTACAACATTTTAACATATTACAGTTTACTTATGCTTTTAGACTTTTTTAACCTTAATAGTGTATCACATAAATAAGATAAAAAACAATATGAAGAAAAAAAACATCAACATTTTTTTTTTCTTTTTCACCAGATATTTTTTGGCATTTTAATGGGGGGGGGGGGAAAAAACCAAAAAAAAAAATTGGGTATTATTTGTAACCGTCATATAATGACAATAGTAATTGACTATTCGAACTAATTTCTAAAGAATTTTTTAGAGTTCATAAGCAGGAAGAATGAGAAAAAGAAAAACAATTGTATTGAAAAATTTAACGGACATAGTATTAATGACTTTTTTAAAAATGTTCATTAAATAAATGCAGTTCTCATAAAATTTTATGAAAAATCAAAATTTGCGTATTACAAATATCATACAACTAATTAAAATTTGAAGAAAAATTAATAAGTTTAGTCAAAAATGTCATTAAAATATTTACAAGAAAATAGACATCCATAGTTTAAAAAATTTAGTAGGACTCAAAAACTATCCTTCTTACAACGTTAATTGTACATATTGGCTAGCTAACAACAAAGTTATATGTTTGTGTGTGTTTAAATACAACAACAAATAAATAAACACTAAAAGAAAATAAAAGAAGATAATTGAAAAAGAAATACCACAGCACTACATAAAATATTTAGTTCAAGTGCAGTAATATACCCCCGGTTGACCTGTCACGGAATATGTCCTTTACGATCAATTGATTTTTTTTACTGTTTTTGCATTTTTAATTAAATTGCACAATTTTAAATTAAAATCTTAGCCGATTTTAAAACTAATCAAAACAAAATGTAAATTAATATTTCTTTAACCCTAGACGTAATATAGCAGTAATATACCTCCAGTTGACCTGTCACGAAATACGTCCTTTGCGATCAATTGATTTTTTACTGTTTTTGCATTTTGGCTTAAACAGGACAATTTCAAATAAAAATCTTAACCGATTTTAATATTAATCAAAACAGATAGTAAATTAATATTTATTTAACCCTAGACGCACTGTCGAATTGACGAACACCTTTCATATTTTCGTATGTAACCTTTTTGTTACTCATGGCAGTTTGCTGATTTTTCGTATAGCTGTAGTAGTAACAAAGCTCATAAGTTGTAGCAGACTCGTAAGTTGTGTGTAAGTGTGATTTTTTAATGATTTTATTCGCCTAATAGGGTCGTCAAATCTGTGCAACATTCACTAAATAATATTAAACAATAACGTAAATAAGATTATTTTATAGTTGGATGTCTAAAAGTAAATATTAAATCAAAAAACTAAATTATTTTTCTAATAAAATTTAATTTTAAAGTTTCTTTATATTGGGAGTGATTAGCACCGAATTAAAAGTTTAGTGCTTACTGTTTGCAAATTTAGATGTGCCTTCTTTGGTTAAAATTGATTTAAATTAAAAACACACAAAAAATAAAAAATAAAAAAATATTTAGAAACCCAGATTAAAATTTTTATAAAAAAAAATAAATTTGAGTTAGATTATTTAAAATAAAAATTATTATAAAATGTAAAACTTAAAAAAAAAGAATAACAAAATCTCTATTAAGAAGATTCTCAATTAAAATTGTACTCATTATGAATAAACAATTCCGTTTTCGCTTTACCAGCGTTTCCAAAAGTGTTTTGAAAGCATTAGTTTTACAATAATTTCAGTGGTCTACAGAAAAAATCAAAGAATTGGCTGAGACCACTAAGCCAACTTTGGGAAAAGGATGTTCCATGTGGCATTCATTCAGAAACTACCAACGGCTCAAGATTCCAACCACTGGTAAAGCATTTATTTTAGAAAAATCATGATGCTTTGTTTAAAAAAGATTTTAGTCGGAAGGTTGCGAGTTCGAGCCCGGTTTCAGGCAAATATTTTTTTTAGTGATTTTTTCATACTATTTAGTATTTTCCATATAAAATTGATTTTATTGTTTCTGGAAAAGCTCTTTTAAGACCAACTTATTTTGTTTTCAGAACGTTGGCAAGATAAAATCAAATAATAATCACTAACAAGGGAAGTATCTCAATGGGTTCTCTCCGATCTTTATGAAATTTGGATATGTGATACAGAAAAAACAAAACAAGTATTTTTTTTAGTGACCCAATCTCATGTTAAGGGTTAAAATGTGGGGTCACATATGACCCCATTTTCCGATGTTGTTTCAAATTGTTTCAAATTGTTTTAGAGAAAGGTTAGGCAAATGGGGGTACCAAAGAAAAGAGCATTTGGATAAGATTTAACTGGTATACGAAACATGTTCAAAATATGTGTTTTAAGTGATATAAAAACTGGAATTTTGTTAAAGAATTATAGTTGGATTAAGCTAAAAAATATGTATGTTAATGCCACTAAAATTAATCGAGCGGGTGTCTGAGTTTTTTTGCCACGTTTGTAATCGTTCGGCTTTAATGCGACTTTTCCCAAATAACTTTTTTACCTATATTTTAAATAAATGGCAACCCTAACATACTACATAGGCAATATTGGTATACAACTTTTTGTTGTCTCTAGTACGTCAAAACTGTGTTCAAGAAATTCTGAGTTTCATTAGTTTCAGAAATGTTTTCATACTACAATGTATTTAATATGGTCCTAGGTTTTAACCCTAAAACGTGAGATTAGGCTGCTAAAAAAATACGTGTTCCTTCTTTTTCTGTATCACTTATTCATTAAGTAGTACATAAATTTAATTATAAAAGTGGATTTTTAAAAAAAATATATACAACATTTAATTCAACTAACATGATATTGTAAACAATTATAAAAATGAGTCAATTTATCTAAGTATATTAATCATCATCTTATATAAAAAACAAAAATAAGAAATATTAACAGTTTAAAAAAAGTATATATAAAATGTGATTCTAGTTATCCTAAATGTTTAAATATTGCAGATTTGAATTGTATTGCTAATAACACAAGGCAACAATTTTGAAAAAATTTTAGGGGCTTTGAAAACCACTATACAATTTTGATGTATTGTGGTCACAGTAGTACAAATATGGTTCAATTTTGAAATTCTATGGAGAGGTTTTTTTTTAAAAAAATTTTAATTAAAATTATAAATTTTTTTAGACGTGTCTCCACATAATTAATGATAACTAAAAAAAAATTAGTCCGATATTATTCAAATAACTTTAGAAAAACTGAAATTTACATAGCCTTTAATCCGTTAATATATTGCGTTTCAATCGGCTCAGTAGTTTTGGAGTTATAAAAAAAATTGAGGGAAAAAATATTTTTTTTACGTGAAAATAGCAAATTTTTTTGGTTAAAAAAAATCATAAAAAATCGAAAACGGCAAAAATCGTTCAGATTTATTGCTTTATCGCAAAGCCACATGTAATAGGAACAAAATGAGATATCGATCATAAAAATCGATTGATTTTTTTCGAATTTATTCACAATTAAGTGAATTCGCTCATTTTCACCAAATTTTAGTTTTTTGTCTGATATACATAAAATTGAGTAGTTAATGTTCTTCTTTCGATTGATTGAATTTTGAAAACATTTTCCCCATGCTATGTACAAATTTTGACATCAAAAATGCATTACATAGTAACATTCGTGTATTTTTTGGCAAAACCCTACCTAGAATATACTGATTCTATTCTTCGGAAAGACATTTGTGTTGGATGAGCTTAAATGTAAATAAATAAATAAATTAAATAGTAGAAAATTTATATTTTATTATTCACATTTATTATAATAAATAAAACAAGAAAATAAATAAATAAATATGTATTATAAACTACAAACTCTGAAATTTTCTTTTAGTCGATTTTCTACTATTGTTGAATAACGAAGTGTTACTCTGAATACTCCAGCAAAAATCAGCCATCATGTGTGCATCCCAGCGACCCTGGTATCGTTCCTCCATTGTCCGGATATCTTGGTGGAATCGTTCGCCCTGTTCTTCACTCAAGTCTCCTAGATTTTCAGGAAAACGATCTAAGTGACTGTGCAGGTAGTGTAATTTGATGCTCATGTTGCATCCAAGATTCTGGAAGTGAGTTAACATCTCTTCAACGTGCGCAACGTAATCATCACCCTTGTTATTTCCTAAGAAATTTTGAATAACCCATACAAACGAATCCCATGCATTCTTCTCAATTTCTGACATTGAACTGCCAAATTCAGTATCGTTCACCAATTTGCGAATTTGTGGGCCATCAAATATGCTTTTTGTACTTAAACAAAAATAACACTCGGATGCGTGGTTCGCTGTTTCTCTCCATAGCATAGGCTTCAAAATTTCCAAGTGTCGTCTGTAAAATGAAAAAAAAATTGAAATCAGGAATATGAAGAATTCAAATTTTAATTAAGAAATATTGTAATTATAAAATATTCCAAATCTATTAATTTATACTTACTTTACGTTAGAAGACTTCATAGATAAATTCAATCGACATGGAATGCATATAGTACTCGGTGTCCAATGCTGGTTCAAATTGTGCGGATAGATATTATAGCAATCTTGATATGACTTTTGCAATGAAGTTAAGAACCACTTCCGTTTTTTCCCGGTGATATATTGGCCGCACACATAACAAAATAAATCTGGATCGTTTTTACATGAAAATGTTCTGGCTTTCTGGCTCATTTTTATTAATATTTGAAAATTGTTTTTAACTTCTAAGCTGTATGACTCTAATTTTTGTGTAGGTATTAAATGATGTTTGCGTTATCGCAAACACTTCTTGAATGAAATAAAAAGGGTCAAGGAGATCTTATAAATACTGATACTATAATTTGGGATAACCCTTTGTGTGGATACAGTTTGTGTGTGCTGCAAATTTTTTATTATTCCCAAGAATCCTAAAAAACATTAAGGACTTTTATGAAAAAAAAAAAAAATATCCGTTACAGGTAGCTAACGGAAAATAAGAGCACTTCAGCGTACACGCACATTTATGAGCGTTTTATTACTATCCTACCGCAATCGTAAAAATTAAACAATCTTTTGTTTATTACTTATTTTTTTTAATTATTAGAATCATAAAAATGTCATAGAGGTTTTTCCCAAAGGGGTTTTGCCAAAATGCGTGTCGTAAAATGCACCTGAGTTTTTATGTTCTGCATTTTCATTATATAGTAGGTACAATTTTCTACAGTGCTTGTAAATATGCGATACCTTCAATTAATTGTAAATAAAAATGTAAAGCATGCATCGATTTTTATGATCCATATCTAGTTTAATTCGCATGATATGTAGCTTTACTACAAAAAAATAAAAAGTAATATTTTTTGCAGTTTTCGATTTTTTCCAGAAATTTGTTTTTCAATTTTTTTTTTTTTTTAGCATTTTTTTTTTTTTTTGCTAACAATTTGTTTCATAACTTTGAAACTATTGATCGCATTAAAAAAATTTGTACAGTTCTTTAAAGATATTGTAAACCTTAATTTTTGTAAATTTAATTTGACAAAATCGGACGAGTTGTTTTTGAGTTATGACAACATAAGTGGAGAAATGGCTCAAAATATTGTCAATTTTAAAAAAAAAATTTTTTAAAAAAAAATTATCCATAGAATTGAAAAATTTTACCATTTTTGTACTTAGGCAGCCATGATGCATCAAATCTATATAGTGGTTAGTCAAGCCTTTTTTTGCTGTTGACCTGTGTAATTTGTGTCTGTGTGATATCTCTTTCCGATATCGAATCGTATTGATATTGTTCCCCCTGTCAGATTGTGAAAAAACTATTCTTTTGTAAAAATATTCAGGTTGTTTTGAGAATACAGGGTGGGGCGATTTGAACATCTTAATGGGTGCTTCGCGTTTCTGATTCTTGGGATTGTACTGAGCAAAAAAGTCCACTAGACCATACGTCTACGGTGAAAATCGAGCTTCCACATTTTGACTTTTTAGCCGTATTTTGTGAAAGTAACAATGTGTGGGATGGACATATCTCAGGATTGTAGGAAAAGCTTATCCAAGATTATGGTATCAATCTCTTCTTTGGAAGATTCTCTAGCAGATTAATGCTTCTATCATATTTGTGGGTGGGGTTAATTTTTAATTTCAAAATAGGGCTTTTTTGCCGTAATGAGGAAGCTCGCTTTCACCGTAGACGTATGGTCTAGTGGACTTTTTTGCTCAGTACAATCCCAAGAATCAGGAACGCGAAGCGCCCATTAAGATTTTTTTCTTTCCATACTAATCGCCCCACCCTAGTATATAGTCTCATGTTAAAACAATATTGTATGACATTTTAGCAGATTCTCAACAGGTATGTTACTGACTGCGATATTCTGCTACGGCCAAACACGTACCTGCCAATATTTGTATACGTTACATTAAGCCTCTTAATATTGTTCAAGTCATATGAACAGGTGTGTAACATGCAAAACAAAAATTTAATTGATTGAGATTGATTGCCAAACTGTTTTCACAACACCCATATTGCGAATTTCTCTTCAATTCTTCTTTGAGGACAATGCCGATTTGAATTTTTCTTCATGAAACGCTTTATTATTAAAATTTTTTAGTTAACTTTTCGCCTCGCCTCCTTAAAAGTATTTTGCAATTCTGTAGTTTTATAAGGTATCCATCTATCGATTGCCAAATTTATTTTCTCAAATAAGGTTTCTATTTCATTTGAAATCCACTGTTTGTCATTAATTTTTACATTTTTTGTTTTATTTGCGATATATTTCTCGTAGAGATATACGGTTGGCATAGAGATAGGACCTTTTTAAAAATTATTTAAGAATATAAAAAGGCCTAAACTTTTATATTTTGATGAGAAAATACGAAAAAGTATTTTTCTGTTAAAAATTAGTCAATCGATAATTTATTTTTTTTTTATTTTTGAAAATCTGTCCATGAATTTCTCAAATAAAAAAAATATTTAAAACCACTATATTTTTTTTTTTTTTTTTTTTTAACTCAGGAAATACTTCCTATATTTAGCGTGTTGCTTTCTTTGGAAAGGGATAGTATAAAGATGAAAGGTGGGGAAAGATGAAGGGCTTCAGACATGGCAACACTGTAATTACGCGAGATGATAAGTCTTAGAACAGTTGTTGCTCGCCACCTGATGGAGAGTTGACGAACTTATTGAAGCTTTTTGGGGCATAGCCCTGATTCATTATTTTACTTCGGTGGGGTTAATTGCTATGGGAACACCGAAGGTGGACATTGCGATACGTATGAGGGATAGAAAAAACTCATACATATTATTTTGATGTTGCCGGCACCGGGGATCGAACCCGGGACCTTCTGTGTAAAAGTCCAACGCGCTAACCATTACACCACAACGCCCACAAAAGTAAAATTTTAAATCGTTTAATTTTTGAAATATGATTTGTCCACAAAATTATACAAAATTTAAAATTTTTAATATATCTTTAACCGTCTACACTCAGGGAAATAGTTTCATCATATTGATGAAATTGTTCAATAAGTCGTTTATCATAAATTTTTATTGAACTCTTCATCATATTTATGAAAACTTCATAATTTTTATGAAACTCTTCATCATATTTATGAAAACTTCATAAATATGATAAAGAGCTTCATAAAAATGTATGACAAATGTTTCATAGACCTTCATCATTTCATAAAAAAGTTTCATAAACTTTGGGAAAATTAATTTTTCCTATTAGGAAAAATTGTATTTTTCTGCCTGGGCAGTTTTGAAGCAAAGGAGGTAAATTTTATTTTTGTTTGTGTGATCAAGCGGAGATGGTGTTGTGAGAGCTCTTGAAAGAAACAAATTCATTTAAAAAATGCTTTAGTACAAACTCTACGCATTTTTTTCAATAAGACAAAACCTATTTTGTTTCTGCTACCTGGTTTTCATATTTTAAATCAAACAGCGACCCCGTTGTCAAAAGAGTTATTTTTAGAAATGTTGTAAAATGCCGTCAAAGTGTTGCAGAAACATAACCAATGAAGGTAAAAACAAACAGAAATTATAAATTTTAATATGATTTAACTTAAGTCATATTTTTATCTCTTTTCAGAAAAAATTCAAAAATTTTCAATAAACAAATGTGATACGTTTTCATTCCTACCCATTCAATTTCAATATAGTGTCTATAAAACTCAATCTTCATTAAAAATTAATATTAACTTTATTTAAAATTAACCACCATCATGTAAAATTAAAATTAAAAGTTATAAAAATATAATCAATTAATATATTTATTTAAATAATTTAATCCTTTCCAAATTTAAAAAGTGTTTTTTAATGTTGTTTAAAGGTAATAAAACGAATTTAAAAATTGTATATAAATTATTATGCATTTTTTTTTTTAATTTTGACTAAATTTCTTTATATAAATTACAAACACGATGCGATATGTTTTTTTAATTATTTTTATTAAATTAAAAAAAAAATTTGTTTTAAGAATAACTTAAAAAAATATAAAACTCAATCATGATGAAGAAGCCTGTCACCAAATATGTTCTTTTATGAAACAGCGTCATCATATTTATGAAGTGTTACATTGAACGAAAATCAATGAAGTTTTTCTTTATATTTATGAAGTTTTTCATAAATATAATGGAGGGAATAACCCTGAGGATACATACTCTAATCAATGTTTCACTAGAGGTCGTTTTAGAGAAAAAATAATAAAAAAATTTCTTTCTGAAGCATTGTTCTATCTACAAAGTTTGGTACAAGGATCTCTGACTAAGTTAAAATTGTATCTTTAGAAAATATTTATAAAAAAAATGTTTTAGAATTTTTCAAATTTTTTAAACTTTTTTTAAAAGAATTTATTTTAAAACTATTTAAAATGTGCAATATCGCTTTCAGATGGACACTCAGGCGTATAAGCATTACTTAAGCTATCTACAGACGGTTGTCAGATCTTACAATATTGTAAGATCAGGCAATGTGCTAGCAATGTACTGACAATGAAACATGTTTAGCAAAAGGTAAATTGTCAGTTCAGACGATTGTAAGAAAACCTTTCAATTTCATTGTCAGACAATTGTCAAACAATAAATTTATCTGCCAACGAAAATTGTTAGTTCACACGGTTGTCAGATTCTTGTATGGCAAAAAATGCCAGATCTGTTGTTAGACATTGCCAGAACTGTCAAAGCATTTGAAAGAAATTATTAATTGTCAATTGTGTGTTTAATTACATTAAAAAAGTAATAATATTTATTGTCATGAAACAAAAAAAGCAATTGCAACGATTTTAGCTGCATATGTATTAGAAAGTAGCGAGGATGAAGACAAAGTATTTTTGCAAATTGCAGTTGAAAGAGGTGCGGAGATTTGCTCATTTCCTTTGCACACTTATCTGCACTTATTATGTCATAAAATATCTTTGGGAAGTTTATACTCAGCGCAACCAGCATCCCATAAACATCGCCGTACCTCAACTTCCTCGATAAGTTTGATAATAATTTCGTGTGACCACACGGATTCCACCTTTTTGCGGTAGAATCTTTGTTTGGGTGTTGGTTTTTTTCCCGGCTTTAGAGCCTGTTGGCGACTGGGTACGAAACATCAAGTCAGTTGGCTCATAGCTGTAATCTATGACGCAGGTTTCATTAATGGAAATGTCGCCATCCATTTTTTATTTAATTTGATTTCCTTTTTTTTTTTAATTTTACTTTTGTTTTTTTTTCATTATTTATGAAAAACATTTCTGTGACAATACTGTCATTGTCAGATGCATTAATTTAAACACATCTGGCAATAAAAAATTGTTTACAATGCCTTGCAATTATCTGACAATGGCAACGTAGGGTGTTCACACGAATGTCAGATGTCTGACAATATTATTGTCTTACAATGACAAAAGTTGTAAGTTCACACAGATCTGACAACCGTCTGTACATAGCTTTAGTATACTTATGCATACCCTGATAGAAATTTATGCGTAGTATTAATGAATTCCTTCATTACTCCAATGAATTTTTTCATAAAAAAGTCCCCAACGAAACGTTTCATTGAGTCAATGAAAGGTGTTTCATTAAATCAATTTGAATGAATGTTTTCATTGACCCAATGAAAATTTCATACAGTATATGAAATTTTTTTCATTAATCCTAGCCTAATCGTTAGGAAAGTTTCATGTGTTTAATGAATAAAATTCATTGTTTGTATGAAATATTTTCGTTGATATTTAATAATTTGCACTTTTTATAATTATTTTAGCATACAATTACAAATTTTGAAAATAAAATTTTTTTACACATAAAAAAGAATATTTAAACCAATTTTTATTTATTTCTGTTTTTATTGTTTTATTTTTACAAAATTGTTCAATCTTTCTTTACATTTTTTATAATTTGTATTAAAAGATGACATATTTTCTTATATGTCGGTACAAAATATGTAATTTTATATCGATCTGGCTTGGAAATCTGTAGAACGATCGACGATTATAGTCCAGTTGAATTACGACCGTATTAGATAAAAATGTTAAATATTGTTAACAATGTTGTTAACAACAAAAATGTATTATCGTTTAGCGTAACGTTTTTGTGTAACATCGTCAAAACGATAACAATTTAGGTCTCGTTTTGAACAAAACTGTATCGTTTTTCATGAAGAATCTGTTTCCTGGAATTTAGTGACCAACTATTCAAATTCGTCAAAAACTGTTAGCTCTAGGCAAATTTAATAAAAAAAAATTATTTATATCAAAGTTTTGGTTAATTCTGTTTAAAAGAAATTTTTCAGTTTTTTTTATTTCAAAATGATAGTACAAAAAAATTTTTTTTTTCTTATTACAAGTCAAAGTTTTTATAGAAAAAAATTTGAAAATTTTTCATTGATTTAATGAATTTTTTTTATGAAATTATGAAAAAATCATAAAAAATGTTAATGAAAAAAATACCAATATTAATGAATTTTCATTCAGTTAATGAAATTTTTCATTAAACCAATGAATCGATTTTAATGAAATCGTTTCATTAATACTATGAAGGAAAATTCTATCAGTGTATGCATAAAAGCAATAAATATATTGTCTCCACCACGCCCATAAATGTTTGTAAATTGGTTTTTATTTAAAAAAAAATTTATGTTGTACCTTTCAAAATTAATTCGATCTTAGTATCGACAAATTCGAATTTTTCTAAAATTTCCTTCCAACTTCCGCACCCTTAAAATTGCTTTGATTATAAATTTTCGAGGGCTTCGATATTGTTATTATAACAATAAAAATTTGAAACATGACTAACCCAATCAAGAAATATCAATCTTTGTTAGTCGGAAATTGAAATGCTTACAAGGTTTAAATGCAATTGTGCGCATTTAATTTGTTTTCTTAGGAATTCCATAACTTATTACTTTATTTTTATCTAAAACTTACACATTTTGTTGTTTTTATGGCTTTGCTTTAGATTTATTTTTACACAAAAAATTCAACATTATCTTATCACAATATAACAATAAAAAAAAAAATAACAAGGTCTACAACAATTTGTTTAGTGCAAGTGCATTTAGTGTATAAATAATACATACAAATATTTCGTACTATAATTTTTTGTGTAAAGAAATAATAAAATAAAAAAAAGTTTTATATATTAAGTATTAAGTTATTTTTTTATTTATATATATATTTATATATATTTGTGTATCTCGGCCTTTATTATCATCATTAACAATATGCACTTTTATGCATGAAGAAATGCTGTGAATAAGGACTTATTTGTCAATTATAAAATATTATAGATGGTAGGAAATCTAAAGAAATAAATAAAAATATTTAAACTCTATATTCAATTGAAGGTTTTATTGGATAGACTTGATAAGAATTATCTTATATTTAGCTTGTTTTAGCATTTTAATGGTTAAAACAATGTAAAAAATTTGGCTTTTGCAGGACAACTAGGTACCTGTAATACGTCCCAGCAAAATTTTTTAGAACAGATTATCTCTGAACCTGTTCTAGAACAACTTCCTTTACCACCGGTTACATTTAACTGGTTCTAGAACATGTTCCAGGGAGTCGGAATGTAAGGTGTCACTGTCCCAGCAAACCTGTTCTTGTTTGGAGGTAAAGAACCTATTACAAATCGGACAAACTCCATATAAAAAGAACCAGTTACAGAACCGAAATTAGAACCTGTTATAATACACACTGATAGAATTTTCCTTCATAGTATTAATGAAACGATTTCATTAAAATCGATTCATTGGTTAAATGAAAAATTTCATTAACTGAATGAAAATTCATTAATATTGGAATTTTTTTCATTAACATTTCTTATGATTTTATCATAACTTCATAAAAAAAATTCATTAAATAAATGAAAAATTTTCAAATTTTTTTCAATAAAAATTTTGACTTGTAATAAGAAAAACTAATTTTTTTTGTACTATCATTTTGAAAAATTTAAAAATTTTTTCTAAACAAAATTACCTAAAACTATGATAAAAATAATTTTTGTTTATTAAATTTGACTAGAGCTAACAGTTTTTGACGAAATTCCAGGGAACAGATTCTCTAAGAAAAACGACATAGTTCTGTTGAAAATGAGACCTAAATTATTATCGTTCTGACGACGTTACACAAAAACGTTATGCTAAACGATAATAAATTTTTGTTTTTAACAGCATTGTTAACAATATTTAACATTTTTATCTAATATGGTCGTAATTCAACTACAATAAGTGGACTATAATCGTCGATCGTTCTACACTATTCCAAGCCAGATCGATAAAAAATTACATATTTTGTACCGGCATATAAGAAAATATGTCATCTTTTAACACAAATTATAAAAAATGTAAGGAAAGATTTGAACAATTTTCTAAAAATAAAACAATTAAAGCAGAAATAAATTAAAATTGGACCAGATCAGACCTTATAAATAATATCAACGAATTATAATTTATGAATAACCACCAAATTAATGCTATGCTAAAATAATCATAAAAGGTGCAAATTATTAAATATCAACCAAAATATTTCATACAATAAAAAAAAATTTCATATACTTTATGAAATTTTCATTGGGTCAATGAAACCTTTTATTAAAATTGATTTAATGAAACACCTTTCATTGACTCTATGAAACGTTTCTTTGGGGACTTTTTTATAAAAAAATTCATTGGACTAATGAAGGAATTCATTAATACTTCGCACAAATTTCTATCAGTGCAGTATAAGCAGTTCTGCAACCAGTTATATGGATTTTACTATTTTAGTGAGGTATTTAAGCTGTAATTCTATCAAATATTAATCAATACACTGATAATAATCCATGCGTTAAATTACAAATAAATGTCAAAATAATAAAATTTTTTGTTAAATAAACGAAAGTTTGTACATTTTACGAAATTTGTTGTACTTTTGACAATAATTTTGTATTTTTCTGCATGGATTATTATGAGTGTAGATGTCTAGGAAGCAACGAACATTCATAACACAATAAATGCGGCTTATCAAGTTTTTACAATAAGCCCTTGAATTATATTGTCCTGAGATATAATTTTAAATTCTTAATTGTGATAATGTAAATATTATGAGTTTATGAAAAAAATGTAGTTTATGAACTTTTACGTAAAACTCCTTGAAATATGAATGCTAAGGTGTCCCCTTAGAAACAGATTTGTCATTACACCCACAGTTGTATTGCAAATGGGTCTAAATGGAAGTAATTATTTTTTTTTTTGAAAAGCGTTAACCCGCGCCAATTTTTGGCCAAAAATTGCCCATTTTTGAAAACAGTGTATTTTTATTTAAAATCACCAAAGTTCGAAATTTTGAAAATTGTAATTTTTCATTTCATTTATTCATTTAATATATCCAAAATTATTCAAGTGTGGAATTGTGACTCCATCGAAAATCATTAATCCGCTTTAGCCAGGAATCAAAAATGACCACGAATTTCATTAAAATCAGGAGAAATATCGCATAAAAGGAGGATAAGACTACAGTCAAAACTCGATTTTTAATATTTTAAAATTTTTTTCATATTTGTGTTTAGCATAGCAAAATAATTAAAAATAAAACTTGTTTCATATGACGTAAACAAGATAATAGAAATGAGCACGTCACGTCTTTCGCTGTTACTAGGGTAAAGTATATGTTCACTTATTTTGACCGTTGTCGACCAATGGGATATATATGTCCCATGGATTTTTCTAAGAAGGAGTTAAAAAAAATATTTTAGACGGCACTTTTGTTTAGAAATGTTGGGTCAATAAACACAAATCAGCAGAAAAAATTGGAAATTTTCCAAACGTTTAACTTATGTTGTAAAAGGGTTAAAAGTGAGATTGGTACAAGTTTACTACGTAAGTTTAGTACGCCTTATCACGAATACTTAAATTTGTACAAAATCTGAACGAAATTTTGGTGAAAAGTAAAATAAGTAAATATACATCGCTCATTTACTTCAATACCGTCATAACTCAAAAATTTTGATTTTGTAGAAAACGAGTTTAAAGTTTTCAATTTACTCCCACCGTGAAGAAAAAAATAAGGATATAATTTCTTTTAAGAGCTTAATATACAAGATATCAATACGACTTTTTTACACAATATGATACGTGATATAACGAATAATTCTGCGTCATAAACTCAAAAATCATGTATTTTGAGTTGTGACGTTCTTGAAGTAAATCAGCGACATGTACAAAAATTCATAAAATAATAATTTGCATCAAGTGGAATTTTTTTATGAATTTAAAAACTTTAAACTCTTGCATTCAGAATGAGTCTTTTCTATGGGTCTTTTTTTGCCCCTGGTCACTAAGAGTTAATTATTTTTTAAATTACAGTAATGATAATTATAGCCAAGTAAAATTTAGCTGACATTTTTCTGAAAATTATACAAACTGAATATTTTTTCTATATTAACAGAAAAATTATAATTTTATTTGTGATAATTTACTTTAATTAACAGAAAAAACACTTAGAAAAAAGTTATTTGACACCTGCATGAATGGAGTTAACTTTCTAGCCCGCAACGGCCTTCATCAACATTCTTCGTGCCTTAAAGTGTTAAATCATCTATTTAACTCAACTAGTTAAGTTAAAAACGTAACGTGACTTAGTTTGTTGAGTATGACGAAATTTACTGCGAACTTATTTTCTATAAAGCTATGTTTAGTTCTCTTAATTATTACCACAGTTGCCAGTTCAACTAATTAAGTTGAAAATTTGACTGGCAGTTATTTTCAAATGTCATCATATTTTATCCTTTACATTGTAAGTGAAAGAATATCAAACATTGAAGATTTTCTTCGTTTTTCAACATATGTCAAGCATATATATTAAGCGAATTTTTGCACTGTACCTTGTGAGTGGTTAATAGTGAATTTTCATTGTTGATCTATAAATTGTGTGTCGCATGCTACCTTTAAAATTAATTTAAAAAAAAAAACTCGTTTTTGCAACTTTATTGAATTCGTTGGTCACTTTGATTGCAGGCTAAAGTGGGTTAATGATATCCGATGAAGTCAGATATCCATGTATGTAGAATTCTTAATATAAAAAATGAATAAATAAAATAAAAAATTAAATTTTTCAAAATGTAGAATTTTTGGTAATTTTCTACGATTTCCAAAAAAACATCCATTTCTTAAATTTGGAACCATTTGTATCAACAAATCATTTTGTAGGGGACATCCTAATGTATATAAATAACTGCGATTTTATTATTAGCTTAAGTGAAACATACAAACGGAAGGACAGACACCCAGGCAGAAAAACACAATCAGCAGAGTGTTGGCAAAGCGACGGTCGGTTATGCGAAGGCATAACGTGGGATTAACAATCTTGACAGTATTGTCCTGTTACCCGATTTATAAGTGGACAACCGTTGGTTTAAACAAACTTGTCATCGTTGGCATGACGTTGGTAACTCAAAATATTGGGTGCTTTTAAAATACCTTAAGTTTAATTAATTTTCAGAAATATATGTAATAAATCACATTTAAAAATCACTAATTGAAATGTGTGAAAAATAATAAAATATTAAAAAAAATACAATGCTTCTAATAGATTGTAATATTCGTAAAAACAATATTGCCAAAGAATTTTACAGGTTGTACTGGTAAAACATATGCTTTGCAAACATAATAGTGTTTCGCTAGTACAATATTAGTTGTACCTTTGGTAATATTTAACATGGTGGACTTTACAGAAAAAAGCAGGAGTTTGCCAGTACTATTGTTTTTGTACGGTCGGCAATTTCTACCTGGGCAGTTACTCTTACAAACTATATTAAAAACTCTACTGTTCTGACATAGGAAATTTTTGAATACAGAATGAATTGAGAATCCAATTTCTTTTTTTTTTAAGAATTTAGAAATATTTTGTATCCATTGGTTGTTGTTAGCAACACAAAAAAAATAATTCTGTTATTTCCCAAAACTAGTTTCCAAGTTTTAATTTAAATTTCAAAATTGAAATTTCAAATTTACAAAATTTAAACAAAATCTTATTAGTTTTTTTGTTAATATGTTCAAAATTGGTTAACGTTGGAACTGAAATAGTATTGTTGTAATTAAAATGCTTTTATTTATGATGAAATTCAGACAATTCAATTATTTTGAGTGTATGTTATATATATATATACTACAAATTAGTTAAAAATGACCTTGCAGAAAAATCTGCTAAATTTAGCAACAATTTTTTTGCTAAATAATAATAATAAAATAAGAACAGCAAAAATAAATAAGTTTACTTCAAAAAAAATTTAGTTATATTCGATGTGAATTTTAGTTAATTGATTAATTATTCTATAAAATTAGCAAAAACTTTCTTTAAATATTTGTAGACTAAAAATAGCAAACAAAAACTGTAATATTATCAAAATGTTTGCTATATTTACCTCAAAGTAGAGTGCAAATAACGGGTTTTTTGCTAAAATTTTTGCTAAAAAATTGTAGATTGCTGATTTGATAAGGGCAGACTTTTATTCGCATTAAAAAAAACTAAAAGAAAACTTTAAAAATTTAAAATGTTTTAATGATTTTTTTAGCAGATTATATTGCTACACTCAAAAAAAAAAGTTTGTAAAGTCAGCAAAATTTTAGTCAGGAGGGTGCTTGCAAAAAAATTGCTAATGTCAGCAAAAGCTCGCTGATTTTCAGCAACAAAATTAGTAGATTCAGCAAAAGTTTTGCTAACACTTAGTGGATTAGAAATACAAAAGCCTTGCTAAAAATTAATAAATTTTTTTGCTGAATTTTAGTAGACTGAAAAAAATGCAAAAAATTTGTAGAAAAATTGTAATTTAGATAATTTATTTGCTGAAAATCATAAAACATATTTTTGTGATTCTCTTAAAAATAACTTACAATAATTACGAAATATAAAAATTTTCTTTAGTTAGTCTCTTTACAGGAAGAAGAAGAAGAAAACATTTCTATTGAAAAATTTTACGGACACAAGGGATACACCAGACTGCCGAAGTTTCGTCCCCCTCCTGGGACTCGTCAGTGGTTAATTTATGTGTCAATTGAACAAAGTATTTTATATTGTTAATTTGCTCTATATGAAAAACTTTTTATTTTTTGGTGTCGTACTGTGATTTGAACTCACTGCCTTAGCATCAAGCTATGCATCGTAATCTCACCTCTTAACGAGTTGAGCCACGGTCGACACAGCGATGACTGTGGCTAAAGTGGAGTTTGGTCACACTACGTACACACCAGTATTGTTTTGATCAGAAGAGACAGAATTAACTAATACCAATGCACAATTCATTTCTCAACTAGAATGCTTTTTCTTCTTAATCCTATATCTTTTTCACAAGTAATTTTCATTTCCCCACATTGACGACATGAATTAATTTAATATCTGAAAATATATAGAAATAAATATATATAACATAACAAAAATTTTCTTTCAACTACTTACATCAATGGTTGTCTAAATGGTGCTATCTTTTAAAGGACACAACTGCCGAAGATAATTATAGAAACGAAACGAAAAAATAAACAAAAACAAACGAAACGAAAATAAGAAAAAGGAACCATAAAAATCTACCTAAGATGTGTGTCTTTGTCTTTCGCTTTACTCTGTCTACATGTCTGTATATGTTTGTTTGCAATTTACACTAGATTATTAATCTATAAACATTTAGTTTAGAAATACACATTAAATTTAAATATTTTATTTTGTCTTTTATTTAATTAATAGACAATTATTTTCACAAGCCGGTGACAACACAAAATTTAAGTTGTTTTAATCCTCAATTTTGTTTTATGTATGAAAAACAGATACAAAAATCTTCCATGGTTGATTTTTTTATATGTCTTATTAGAGTTGTACTTTTTAGTATCATTTTCCTCTTCTCTAATACATCTTGACATGCCGCGACATCTGCTTCATTCTGCGTATATCTTTCAATCTGGTTGTCGTCCACACTATTAATGTGCTTATAAGCACAATTTTTTTTAGCAAAATTTTACTAATTACTAATTAGTATAATATTAGTAAAGCATTAGTATAAACCAGTTAAGTGCTGAATAAGTATAACAAAAATTTTAGCTGAAAACACGATTTTAGCAAAAAATTTGTTAAAAAATTATATACCTGATTTACAAGACGTTTTACTAACTTTTCTACAAACTTATTTTTTTGAGTGTACTTTCAATTAACTAAAATTTAGCTCAAATATAACTAAATATTTGACAATTCAACAGATTTATTTTTGCTATTCTTATATTACTAATATTTAGTAAAATAATCTGCTAATTTCATCAGTTTTTTCTGCAAGGACATTTTCACTAAGTTCTAGTAGCTTTTTTGTTATTTTCACAGGTTTATTTCTATGAGTGTAATATAGATAGTTATGTGACTATCAGAACATACCCCATAACATTAAAAATTACTTGTAAATATTAAAAGTGAGAGTGATGGAATAACAACGCATGATATTCGAATTGAAAAAAAAAACATCTTAAAAGATTGCAAAATCAATGAACTTTTTTTTAAAGAAATTTTTAAAAAATAAAACAAATTTTATAGTCGTTCTACGAGTATAAATGCAGGCACAATAAAATTTATATAAATTCATAATAAATATTTTATTTGTAGTTAAACTGATAGAGAGATGTTTGTTAACTGGAATTGGGTAGATTTGAGTTTGTTTATTCGATATGGTTGATTTGCGAAATAGCCCAACATTATCAAAATGTATAAATGCATTATCAGTGCACCACCATCGTCAGTTTTGTTGATATGAGTGAGTTTAAGGTTTTGTTTTTCTTTTTGTTTAACAATACTGCAAAAATAGGTACACTAACAAAAAAATGTTGTAAATTTTTTTTGCTAAAACTTCAAAATAAATTTTCTGGAAAATCTGTTAAAATTATCAGATTTTTCTGCTAAATACTAGACCGATATAGATATATAGATATATCTATTGAATTTTCAAAAATTAAATTTTATTGTGGTAAATTTTAATTAATGGAAGTAACATATCGATCTGCTACAATCAGCTAAAAAATTTACTAAATATTACTAAACAATAAAATCTCAAAAATGGAAAATTTTAAAAGTTGTTGTGCTTAGATTTTTTTTGCAAATAAATATCTGCCTTCTGAAATCAACACTCTTTAATTTTTTAGAAAATTTTACTTCTGTTTTTGGCATTCAACTAAATTTAAGGTGAACATTGTCAACATTTTGTTGATATTACAGTTTTTGTTTGCTGTCATTTGTCTACAAATATTTAGCTAAAGTTGTTGCTGAATTTAGCAGATCAACTTTAAGTAAACTTGAATATAACAGTTTTGTTTTTTCTGATCTGATCTTACTAAAATTTATTGAATGACATCGTCTAATTTTAGCAATTATTACAATTTATATTAAGTTTTCATTGCATCTTTTGTAACTATCCAAAAATATATTTTAATAACGTGCGCGGGGTCGTGGGTTCGATTCCCACCAGAGGTACGGGTCTGTTTTCGCTACGCGCCGAAGCCCTTAGTAGCTAGTGCTCGGTTATGGTAATAATATATAATTTGTAATTATATGATTATATGATTATTAATTAATAAAATAAAATAAAAAATATTTTAATAATCCTTATTACTTTCATTATTATATAGGCAAAAAATCGATTCTTTTTTTATACAAAATAAATTTTACAAAAGTTTTTTTAACCACATAAGGGTACTCTAAAAATATATAATTTTAATAGAGAATTTTATCGTTGATCTGTAAGTTTATGTGTGAGATTTTATTCGTTCGGTTTGAAATCATGATAAATTCTCTTCTAAATTAACAGAAAAATTATAATTTTTATATGATAATTTACTTTGACTATTAGAAAACTATAACTTTTTCTGTGTTTTTTCCAATAGTCAAAGTAAATTATCATATAAAAATTATAAATTTTCTGTTAATTTAGAGAAAAATTTGTCATGATCTCAAACCGAACGAATAAAATCTCACAATATATAATTTTTTCACGAAACATTATTTTTTATGTAATCACAATAACCATTTCACCTTTAAAGACCCACTGTTATAATCATGCACAATTTCAGATTCATTTTAGTAAACTTTAATTAAACTTTAAGTAAACATTTTTTTCTTCTAAAACATCCCAAATACATTAATCAATCAGTCATATATTGTTTTACTTATAAAATAAACATTCTTTTTGTTATTTTTACAACGAATATAGGATATATATAAAGGGTTTTCCAATAGGTACTTGACAACTTTGAATTAAATTTGTGAACGCACTATTTCACTGATCATCTAACTGTTACTTTCCTTTTTTCGTTATCGTGCCATGATTACCGATTATTTTTGGCCCGAAACATGGACTTGGACGACATGTGGTTTCAACAAGACGGTTCCACAAGCCACACAGCACACGTTACAATCGATTTATTGAAGAGTAAGTTTGGTGAGCGTGTTATCTTAAGAAATGGACCAGTCAATTGGCCGCCTCGTTCGTTCGTCGACCGCTGCCGACGTGCCCGCGGTGGCCATATGAACGAAGTCGAGTTCCATTCATAAATGTTTTGATTGTATTTCAAGTCGATAATAAAGTTTAGGAAATATATCAAATGGTTTGCGTTTTATTTAAAAAAAAAAAATTGTCAAGTCCTTATTGAAAACACCGTTATATATTGTTTGCGCTTTCCCTAATGCAAACACCAAGATGGAGGGTATCCAAAAATTCGGCACTGCCAAATTTAATCTTTTTTATACCAAATTCGGCACATAGGACTTTAATGCTTTCACTTATTTTTAACCCATTTTATACCACTTATCTACGACGTGGAAATTTTTAACGAAATTTCGTAGAAAAATGTAATGGTGGCTTAATAAGCTTTTGTACACTTACACAGAAAAAATTATCAACCTGAAATATATAATAAAAGATTTGATTTGAAGTAAATTTGTTTCTAAACAAATATTTAATTGAATCAATTAATATTTTAATTGACTTTTAAATCTATAAATGCTTATTTTATTTTAAACATACACTGTAGCTTAAATAGAGAATTTTTAGTATAAAATACCCAATGAATTTGAAGTTTACAAACAAAACAAGCACACACACAAACAAACAAACAAACAGACTCAACATTAACAAAAAACACACATACCAACGTGTCACTCACATAATTTTTTTTTATGAGTATCATATTGTAGATAGTTATTTATAGCTTTTTTTCTTTTTAATTTTCAATAAAAGTTTTAATTAATATTATCATTGCCGTGATAGGTGCAAAATCAATTAAAATGTTAATTTATTCAATAAATTTTTTAATTGACACCCGTTTTTAGTTTTTTCTGGGTAGTGTACCATTTAGCCGTGGCATTCGCAGTTAAAATTACAATGTTGACAATTTTTCATTACTTAATGGGTTAATATTTTTTCAAATTATAATTTTTATTTATTGGTAAAGATTGGTATATATTTAATCTATCAAACTGTTATTAGATATACCGGATTTTGATGTATTTTGAGTATTTTTTTAAATTTCTGCTGTTGGAGTAATTTTCTGTATATTAAAGTTTTTAGAAGTTTGGGAATTTCCTGATCTTAACTCTTAATTTTACAAAAAAAAAAAAAAAATCCATACTGTATAACGAATGTTTCTAATTCCAAAATTTTTTCTCAGCATCCCTAACCAAATCTGCATATAACTTTTACAACATCGGTCTTCTTTCTATGTATCAAAAATGTTTCAAAATAGTCATATAAAAAATATGTCTAAAATTGGATCTTTTAATTAATTATATGGCAACACAGGAAAAATAGTTTTTATTTATTTTCATAGTAAAGACCTTAAGTCTTACTTTTTACTGCGGTATTAATTATTCCTCTCTCCCATTCAAAATTATCAGGTCTTAGAAATAAGCGTTGCTTTAAAGCAACGGGAGTGAAAAAAAAGGTTAAAAAATGTTCAGTAGCTTTTTGTGCTATTCTTAAAAGTTTATTTCTATGAGTGTAATAACCAATGATTTTTGACATGAAAAAAAGAGAACAATAAATGCAATGAAATTCAAAACAACCATAATAATATTTGTATTAAAAAAGTTAATATTGCTTTTTTGTTAGTTGTTTTATTATTTTATTATTTTTTGTAGAAAACCAATAAATCATTTGCATCATTGATGATGCAGGCTAGTTTTTTTTATTATAATATCGTTGTCTTGTTTGTGTTAACACCAGTGTTGCCACCAGTAAAACAAAAAATGCTACAGCCGTAGGGTAAAAATTATCCAAAGCCATATGAAATTACACAAACAAAAGATTAAAAGTTTTTTTTTAATATAATTTCAAAATAATTGGTATTCATACATACACATACATTGTTATTCATACAGACTCTTTAGAGCTGAAGTTCCCACCAACTCTTGGTTCCCGGACCCTTTGACACACTTCTACTATTAAAAAAAAAAACTACAGAACCAAGCAAAAATTGGATTTTTATTTTAAAAATAAAAAACCACATCGCAAAAATCAAAAACACTGAAACCAGCACCTCGTTTCTGTAACTTTCGCATCGAAAGAAGTTTCGCATAAAACATGTAAAATACAACCTTGCTCGGCTTTACATAGGGTGAGTCACAATAAAATATGAAGTCTATCAAAAAAATTAATCAAACGCTACATTCTCGTTATTTTTCTTTCCTCATCCTGTAAAAAGCAGGGTGACCATGCATTTCTCGATGCGAAAACTTCTCGCATTAGATGCAGAAACGGCGCGCCATCGCCTCTCGCCCATATAACCCGAAAAGACTTTTTCGCTCCAAATTTTTATTTCTTCACCAAAAAACTTGAAACTCGGCACAAGTGATCAGTGGTATAAAGTTGAGTTGTCTGCAAAGTTTAATGGAAATCGAGCACGCCAATCGCCCCTCGCCCATATAACCCATATAGCACATGGGCCTAAAAGTATACACTGTTTTATATCGTTTTTCATTGAATTACTGAAATGAAATTTCGTGTGACTTTTTTTTCATAAAATTTATTATTTTGTCAACATTAGCAAATATTATCCGAATTCTATTTATTAAATCAAAAGAATACACTGCCTCCTTTTATTTTTTTTTTTTTTGCAACCAGAACACAAAGGTCGATGAAGCTCACCCTTTTTTTGTACTAAAAACACTGAATTTTTGAGTGCCATCAGAAAAACCTGAATATTTTTTAAACTATTATTGTCATCCATTATTTTTTTTTTTTTTTTCAAAACTAATGTTGAAATACTATGTTTTTTAAATATACTTACATCAAAAAGATATCACAAAAAGAAATTATGTACCCGGACCATTGAAAGGCATTAAAATATCAGGCAGTTATTGCAGAGTTTCGTTTAGGTGACTTTGTCGCGTTGTTTGGGGCTAAAATTTTTTTTTTTGAAAAAAATAATGATGCATTTCTCTAAATTAAACAATTCTCTACAGAACTGCTTTATTACATTTTTGATATTTTACACTCGAAAAACTGACTTTTTGCCAGTAAAATCCAACTGTGCGGCGTAGAGATTAGGATGAACTCCAAGAGACCGAGGTTTGTTTTTACTGGAGTAAAGTTTCTTTAAAGTTTTTTATTGTTCACAAAATATTACAAATTTTTATAAACTTTTTTAAATATTGTGCAATTCTTTCATTTGATTTCGTAAATAGTTGTCGAAAGCATTTCAGCAACAATATCTGAGTGTTCGGTTCAAAAATTTGTTAAAATGTAAAGATATTTTTAAAAAATTTTGAGAATTTCGTATTAAAATGTAATTATATGAAAATTTGATTGTATGTTTGTGAAAAACAGTTTATCTTACCCGAGGGTTCATCTTAAAGTTCGTGTCAACAGAAAATACCCCAACGGAACCTTCTGCTTCAGCAAAATTTTTGTGTGATCAATGTCAAGCTAATTAATTTACCAGCAACTGGAAACAAAAAACTCAAGTCAGTTTAAATATATACTAATGTTTGCTTATTAACAACCTGGGACTAAGATTTCCTGTATTCGTGAACACTTCACAATTTTAATATACTCAGGCAGAGTTTTTCGGATGTAAGTTTAACTCGGATAAGTTAAACCTATAACAAATTCTTTCTGCCATTTTCAAGTTTATTAACAAAAATTTGTCGGAAATACTTAATCTTGTTAGAATTTAATATAATGAATGATAATAACCTACATTTTACAATCAGTATTCCATTTAAAAACTTCGTTAATCTAAGTTTACAGATAATCTACAACCTAAAAACTCGGCCTTAATGTGCAAATAAACAATTATTAGCCCGAAATTTTGCAAAAGTTAATAAAATTTCTGTAAAAAGTTAAATTACACAGTAATTATACAAAAATTTCAGTATTCAAAAATTATCCAACGAATGTTTAAACAGTCCCGTTTTTGAATAATTATTCAAAAAGTGGCTACACTGGTTAACGCTCAAATCAATATATTAGGTGTAAGCATTAGTTAATGGCAGGGAATGGAAATACTCCAAATGAAGTAAAAGTTAGCTTACTTTACTTAAAAGGCTCGGAGCCCACATAATATGAGTTGCTCTTAGTAAAATCTGACTTAAAGGATTATACGCGCTACGTGAGTTGCTTTAATGTTAGAGTTTTTGTAAATTGCAATCAAATGACCTAGTATCAAGTTTCTGGTTAGGACAGGACTTATCGCAAAATTAGTACAATTTGCCATTGTGTAGTTTTTACATAATCATTATTAGTTTTTATTATCAGTTTTTTAGATTTTTTTAGTTAAGCTTTTATTTTAAATTTAATATTTTTACGAAACAAATTTTTTATGAAATATTCGTAACTGTCTTTAAGCCTTCTTTAAGTTTAAAAACAAATCGAATTAATAATTTAAACCACACCAATAAATTAAGTTTTCGAGAATTTTCTAATATGTTTTATATTGTTTGAGAATTCCTTAAATTTCAGCGCTTTTACTTTTTAATCATTTTTTTTTTTTTTTATTTAATTTAAATTTCATTTAATTTTTCTTTTTTGCAAACTGAATTTAGTAAATTTCAACTTTTATTTCAATTTGAATTTTTATTGTTATTTGCTAAATTTGATTTTATTGTGATTTCTGCATTTTTTAACCGTGTAAGGGACGTGATTCGCTGCTGGTATCGTGTTTTAAATAAAACCGCTGTATTTCAAAAAAACTGGGTTTTAAAAATTCTTAAAATAAAATATGTTAATTATAAATTATTACCCTATGCCGTTGCCAAATCCCTAAAATCTGCACTCGCTGCCCACTACGCCTAAAGTGGGCACATACCAAATTTTAAATACACTCAGATATTGCAAGAAGAACGACATTACAAAAAAACGATTCACTTTAGAGATGCTTCATATAATAGATTTACCCGCAGATATAAGCTTAAATTTTAAAACCGACATAGACAAAAGCGCTCAACTTTACAGAAACACAATACATAAACACAAACGATTAAAACAGAGATCAGTTGACATAAACTTGCAAAGCAGACAAGAAGTGGTTACAACTCAGCGCAAATAGCTTTTTTTTAATTTTTAAAGTAATTATTAATTTTGTTATAAAATTGTGTTTTGTTTATATTTTTTAACCAGTACCATGATTATGGTTAACGGCGTTAACCGAAATATCGGAAATAAACATCTTAAAATTAGAATTTAAAATTTAAATACTTGTGTTTTTATTTAATAATTTTAATATTGATTCATGATCTTAAGCCGAAAAAATACTAATCACAATCTAATAATATTTTATATTTATGTAAATCTATTTTCCTACTACAATCAGTATATTTGTTTAGATTTTTATTCATAACTTTGGAGTCAGCACGAGCTCCATCTAGGGATTTAATAATTAACATATGCTTTTTAAAAAATTAAACAAAAATCAATTTTTAGAAATACTGGGGTTTGACGCGCGGATTTTGAAAAAGTTTAGATTACCTTCATCAAATTATTTATTTTAAATTATTTAAATTATTTATTTATTTTACTGAGGTCTCAATGAGCCAATTAGCTTAACGCTAAAAAGATATGGACGATTATATACGAATACTTTTGTTACTTTTTTTTCAAATTTTAAAATTCAATATTTCCATAACCGTTAGAGCTACCAACCTAAAATTTGGACTATGTCATATCTATGGTTTTATATGGAATGAGTCCATTTTAAAAATCTTATTCTGTTTGTGATCCACTTCATGAAAACATTTCGAACTTAAGTTTTAAATTCTTTCTCTAGGGCGCTCTGTGAAGTACAAATATCAACAACAAAAAATACTTACGCTGCATAGTGGGATATTCAACAAAATTTTGCGAAATATTTCGGCCATTTCTTACTTAGTAGTCCGATTATAATGAAATTTGGAACAGGCATAAGTGACGTACTAGTCGAGTATTATTTTTGATTTTGAACCTGGGGTCGGCAATATGGCCACCCAAAATAAAGAACTTTTTGCATATTAAATTTGAGTGCTCGCCATTGTTTGCTTATAATCCGATTATTAAAAATGAATATATTTGTAATCTGATAGTAGAGGCTAATAAACACCATGCTCACATGTATGGGTTATCTCTAATAGTTCCCAAGATACTCCCATTTGAAAATGTGAAATTCCAAATACGGTCCGACTCAGGTCCAGTTTTTTACGAATAGTGGGCCGAAATCGGTGCATATTTGTGTCAAAAGATACATTCGTTTAAATAGAAATTAAAAAAAAAATTTTATTTTTAAATCAATAGTCCTTTACCTCCAGATAAGTATTTACTTTCTGTATACTATTCTGAAAGGTATTTTTATACAAAAGCGAGTTGTGTTAAAAAAATGTTTGATTTATATATCTTCAACCACTTTCGCTCCCTAATTGGAGGCGTGAACAATTTTCAACAATGGTGTACAAATTGATATTTGCCTTTAAAATATGAAAACTTTAGAAGCAGCTGGTGGGAAAAGTGTATATAAACCAAAAAATTTTTTAACACAACAATTTTATATGAAAAATGTTCCCTATTTTGGGTGATCATATTGCCGCCCCCAGGTGGTCTAGAAGGTTCAATCGGACAACTAAGTACGAAATGAACGAAATATTTTCAAAAATTTTGTAATATATCCCACTGTGCGGTGCTGGGATCTGAATTTGTAAAGTAATTTTTACTTAATTTATTTTAAAAAATTAATCACATCTTAATTAACAACGTTAACCGTGTTATACACAAAACCTACTTTTAACTTCTGAAGAAGAGTTTTTATGCGTTATATCGCTTATTTAACACTGCTAGAGTAAGTAAATACACTCATAGAAATAAACTTGTGAAAACAGCAGAAACAGCTACTAAAAATTAGTTAAAAATTACGATCCTAAAATTAATACTTTTTTGGTAAATATTAATAAGATATTAATAGAAAAATTAAACTGTTAAATGTATATTTATTTCAGTTGAATTTTAGTTAAATTTAGTTAAAGTAGCACTTTACTCTCCTAAAATCAACGAAAAAAATTTGCTGAAAATTAGTAGACAAAAACAGCAAAAAACTGCTAAATCTACAAACTTTTATTTATTTTTAAGAGAAATTTAGTTATATGCTACTAAAATTTAGTCATTCTACTAAAATATACAGAAAATTCTGCAAAACAAAAATGTACGAGTGCTGATTTTAGAAGGATAAATTTTTATTCACACAAATAAAAATTAAACTTGGAAAATACACAATTTTTCAGCAGGTTTGCTACGTCCCTATGGGGAATGGGACCGGTTCTGCGTGTGCCACAGGATCGGTCCCTTCGTGCCAGAGACCGGTCATCTAAACCCTACCCTATGTAAACAACTGGAAACTTTAACATTGGCTTGTCATAGGAGGGGTCATTTGTCATGCTTTAAACCACATAGTGGCATGCCACAGCACTAACCAAAGATGGGCATACCGCAAGACTGTCGCAAAAGGGCCATTTCGTATAAAATAAACGAAAAATAAACAGCTTCCAATGGGTAAAATTCTGGCCAACTGGCTTTTTCTTATTAATAAGCATTCTGGTTAAGTGGTATGTCCTCCCTTTACCAGTCACAGGATTGGTAGTTTGAGGACAATTGACACTCCTTAACCCACTTCAGTATTAAATTATGCCAGTCCTGTAATAAGTCCTTCTTTAACCAGTCACTTTTTGGTCAATTGACTCCTCATTCCCCATAGGGGTAGTTAATGAATAATTTTCGACATTTAACAGATATATTTTTGCTGTTTTTCTCTAATCAGCTAATTTCAAATGATATTTTAGCAATGTCATTTTAAACTTATTGCTAGTAGCCTTTTTTGAGATTTTTCCAGGCTTATTTCTATGAGTGTAGTTGTAGAAAGAAGCTCGATTTAAGACTCACAATATTTCATCAACCTAATATTCATAAAATATATAAATTTTATTTTTCCATAGTTCTAGAACAACGATATCACTTTAGATATTAAATATAACATACTCGAATATAAGGACAGGTTAAAACTATAATAAAAATGTAAAAAAAAATATTAACAAACTTTTAAGTAATTTTTTTTTTCTCATCATAGAAATAATTATTAAAAAAAATTTATCTACTTAGCATTATGAAATACTAAAAAAAATGTAGTTATAATTATATAAATAAAAAAAATTCTACACATATTAAATGAACACTTTTAAATTCTATACATTTGAAAAAATAAAAAAACAAAAATATGAATTAGGGTAAGGAAGGCATTAACATAAGAGATGGTAAATTGATATCTACACTATACATCCACTTCCTTTTATATTTTCTATATTATAATATATTTTCATATATAAGGGGTGGGAAAATGGATAAACACATATTATAGTATAATTTTTTAATATACATTTACAATACATTAAATAACAACACCATTTCCATTTGTTATTCAAAAAATAACAAACGTAATTTCAATTTTTGAAATTATTTTCAAAGGATTCTATTTGGCATTCAAAAAATATATATTATTCAATATTAATTCAAAGACCTCATTTGTAGTTCAAAAAATACCATATCATATTCAAAAAATCTCATTTGTTTTTAATAAACTGACACTAATAGAAAACATATGATATTCTATTGTTGATTTACTTGAATAAACGTCACTACATTGCTAGGTCTGTCAAAAAAAACAGAGTAGTATTTGGAAGATGACAAAGCCAATTGTGACAATTTTTTGTTGTTGTTTTTGTTTTTTCTTTGATATTTTAAATTTTGAATCTCGCTCCTAGACGAGGACAAGAAATTCTCATTGAGTTTGTGATTTAACATAACAAATATCTCTAGAAATTCTAATAACAAAGTCCCCTGAAGATTGCCTTGGGCAGGAATGAAAATAAATTTAAATAAAATCGCATTTGTTTAAAAAAAAATAGCAAATTAAATTCACAAAACCCCATTTGAAATTTAACAATACAAACTCATGACCGTTTAGTTCAGAAGAGACAAACACTAAAAATCACAAATGTTCTATTTTTAGATTTTTTTGTTTATTTTTCAAATCTCTTCCGTCTATATTTCACAACGTAACCCGATTGACGTATTGTTTTTACGTGCAGGATAGTCAACTTTGCGTTTATGTTGAGACATTGCCACAGCGCAAAATTTTGTATTTCGAATTACATTAGGTATTTCTTTGAAAATCAATTGCAATCTTTGAAATTACAATTGGTATTTTTTCTTAACATTTATGTGTGATTTTTTCAATAACTATTGAAAATGGTGTAGACTGTAAAGTGTTGTTCAGTTCTCTAACTCTATATATGCTTCCTTTTATGTATGCTTAAAAGTTGTGTTTATTCTATTATTAAGTTGAATGTTTAACTTGTAGTTTTGTTTATATTTTTTTTATAATATTTTCTAGAATAGGATTTTTTATTAACAAAATATAAAAAATAAAAAAGTTTAAAATTTTTAATATACAATAGAACACAAGTGGCAGGCAAACAAAAACATTAATAATAGAATAAAAAAAATGCATCGTGAAATAAACATAAAACAACAAAGTGTTCATATAACTACTAGTAGATTGTTATATATTACAGCGATATAAACTTATATATAAATAACAAGGATAACACTTATTTCGTGATTTTTACCATGCTCTATTTTAAGTTACAATAATCGAAAAAATATAAATAAAAAATTTAGGAAAACTTTCGTTAATCAAACGAAAAAATCAAACTTTGCTCTCTGGCAATTCTTCCCTAACTACGTAAGCGCCATCTATCGAATATACAAAGAATATATCATAGATGTGGCATCACTTACAACATATGGGAAAACAGTGGACATTAGAGTGAGGTAAGTTTCTAAAAATAGAACTGTTGTGTTGTTGGAGTTATACTTCTACCACGCCTTTCACAACGAAAAACGTTTAATTTTACAAAAAGTTTTATTAATTTGAAGTATTTTTTTGAGTGTATCAACATTTCAGAACATTCTGAAAATTTGGCCGGCAAAACGTATTCTATAGAAAAATTTATTAAAAAGTTTGTTTATGATTTCTTTAAAGTTTAAATGTAAAAGGTAAAATATAAAAAAAAAAAAAATTAAACCATGACGAAATATTTTAAATATGAAAAAATAGTTTATAATTGCTTCGTTAAGAAAACATATCTATATTCAATAAAATCAATGGAAAAATTTGGAGAACAATATATGAGTAATTTCAAACATTTTCGACATCTGCTGAAACTGATATTAGATGCCTCTTAATTCTCAATGTTTTTGAATTGAGAGAAACGATGGACAGGAGTTGGTAGACTATACTTGAAAACCAAGATATGCAAAGTGTGATGCTGAAAAGTATTTACATAAAGAATTAATGGCCATTTAAAAGTCGAAATATTTAAAATAAAACAATTACTTGAGTTTTTTTCATTAATTTTATTTTTTTTTGTTCATATATTTTATCTTTCAGATCCAAACCATTACAAAATCGCGTCACTAGACTTTCATTTAAAAGTAATTTCCATATCCTTGATTGGCGGAAATTGGTTTACCGATCTTTAAACTTTTGCAGTTTTTTCCATAGGGTTCTTGAGCCGTTTAATGGAATTGAGTTTTGATTAAAATATTTGTTGATTTAATTAAAAGTTTAATTGTATTAGGTCCTATTAAGAAAATTATTGTATTAATTAAAATAATTTGTAACAATTTAATTGAGGTCAGTTTCAATTAAGGTTTTAATCATATATATTTAAAATGTATTTTTAAAAGAAACGACGGTGGAGATTAGAAAAATAAACAAAAAAATCTAAAAATAGAATATTTGTGTTTGTTAGTGTTGGTAACTTCTTTCTTTCCTATTAGCTTTTCTGTTATTGTATACTAATAACAGAAAAGCTAATAGGAAAGAAAACTGCGATTTAGCTGCATTACATTCGAGGCCATACTTGGGTGTGATCGCTAAACGGCCACGACTTGCTATTGTTACGTTGGTAATGTAAGAAGAAGCGCAGGTTTGATTCTTACAGCCGCAGGTTGTTGAAAATATTACCATATAGAGATAATCTGACAATTATAAGACACAAATAATAATATTAAAAATTACCATTACTTTTTTATTATACAAAAAACTTTTTTACAACTTTTTTTGTGTAATTTCAATTGGTTTTGGATAATTTTTTCCCTACGGCTGAGTAATTTTTTGGTTTACTGGTGGCAACAATCAATTTAATGCAGTCTGAGGTGTACCAAGTTGATTTCAGCGCACCAATAACGGAATACGAACATCGCACACTTATAATTAATTGACGTCAATTTTTGAATATGTGTGTTTTTGCGTCTGACACATAAAATTATATTTGAAATTGATTATCGTATTGAGTGAACTTAGTTTAGTAAAAAAAGCCCCTCCGTGTCAAAAAATCATTTTAAAATTTTTGAATGTTAAAATTTTATAAAATTTTTTAAACATGTTGCTAAATTTAATTGTTATTCCCCCCATTTATTTTTAACATGTCTTTAGAACTAGAGTGGACCTTCACGACAGCAGAAATTTCAAAACACATTTCGCTTTGTGACAAATAAAAAAATGAGCTTAATACTAAAATCGTAAGGGAATCTAAAAATTTTAACGATTTCAAATTTTATGGGGCAAACAAAATGTTCATAATCTCAATTTTTAATTTTGCCAATTTAAAAATATTTAATATACTTTCATAAAACCGGCAAAAAAAAGTTAGTGTTTTCCAAAGTAATCACGGTTTTCTTTTAAAGTTATAGCGTATGACGAAAGCATTCTTTAGTGTATTTTTATATTTTTTGGTTGTGTAATATATGCATAATTTTTAATGTGATAAATGCAATGAGATGTATAAATTGATGCAGCTTCTATTTAATCTCAAAAAACCCGTAAGTCCCGGTTCACACACGGCAATTTTACTTGCGCAAGTCTTGAGTTTATAGAAGAGGGAGGGAAAGAGAATGGAAGGGGGTAGAGACTTGCCCGTACTCCAATTCCGTTTTGTTTTGTCATCCGCAATTTTCAAAACGAAAATTGCTGAAACAAACTTTTCCTGTGTGAACACTAAAGCAAGTTCAAAGGAGAATTGAAGAAAACTTGCGCAAGTAAAATTGCCGTTTGTGAACCGGGACTAATTTTAATATTTTTAGTTTGCTGGAAACTTAAAACAGTCCTAATTTTTACGCAGTTAAAGATAAATGATTAACGCGAATTGCTTAATCATGTTGCAACATCGACTAGGTTATTGATGTCATATAAAAATAATTTTAAAAATATTTTACCGCAAAGTGTTAACAATTTTTGAAGTTTCTCATATGCAGTAGATTTCAGACATTTTTACTGCATAATTGTTTTACAATTCTGCTGCTAATTGTACGTTAGTTATTATTACAGTTCTTAACGGTTGTTTTTATTAAATTGGTAGTTATTTTTTTTTTTTTGTATGGCTACATTATTTACATCATTCTTAGGGCAAATAAAATCATCGCCTTTGTAATTACATTTGTAGTAGTTTTTAGTAATTTCTGCATTAATAATTCCCTTAGTGTAGAAAATATTTTTATTGACCGATTTTTGGTTGAAATTTTTGAACAAATAAGTGTCTCCCTAATTGAAATCTTTTAATTACGTTAGTGATGGGTAGTTGTAGTATGTTAGGAAAACTGGCATTAGTTAGTACTAGTACGATTTTTTAAAATACTCTTTTTTATAATAAATTGGTGTAGTGTATTGTATACATATCCTAGTAGGGTGTCCGGTATTTGGCACTTTTACGAATTGGTGGAAGAAATACAACTATATCGATGCATATTAAAGAGCTAAATCTGGTAAAAATATGTTAAAAAATATTAAAGCAGATCTTCAGTTCCATACCAGTGATTCAAGTTATTGGTTTTAGTGCATTTTTTTGCGAAATTGGGCTCAAAAGTTTTATAATTTTTGAATTTTTACTGGAAAAATATTTTTAAATTTTCTGTAGAGTAGTTTTAGTCCCACAGGATATTTTTTAATTTAGACCAAGTACAATTTCTATACTTTATATTTTTTTTTAAATTTTTACATAAAACAATTGAAGGGCTTATTGTAAAAACTTGATAAACCACATTCAATTTTTGGTTAGTGTTCGCCTTTTAAAAGTGAATAAATTTAGGAAATATGGCTATTGCAGGACTTTTATACTTTATATACTTGTGACAAGTGTTTAAGCAAGACTTCATTCAATACTTAATCAACGAATGTCAAGAAAACAGCAAAAACTAGAAAATTGTGAATGTGGCTTATCAAGTTTTTACAATAAGATCTTCAGTTGTACTTGCTCAAATTCAAAATTCTCTATTGGACCGAAATTAATGTATAGAAAATCTAAATATAGCTTTCCAGTAATAAGCCAAAAATTACAAAGCTTTTGAGCACAATTTCGAAAAAAAAAATATTAAACTTTTTTTTGGTTAATTTGTAATAAAACCGGTATCTTCAATAGATGATAGGGAAGTGAAGATCCACTTCTAAATTTTACTTATTTTGTTCATATTCAGCTTTTTATTATGCATCGATTGAGTGGTATTGCTATTTTTTTCGGGATACCCTGTTATCCAGTCAACAGAATTATTACATTATTGTATGGCATTATTCCTATGAAATTATACTAAAATCAAAATAATAAAAAAAAAAAAATTAAATAATACCAAAACACTTCATTTTAAACTGCATAAAATGATCTAAATAACACAATGCATCATTGTGTTATAAAATGGTTTTAGCTGCAAATTTGTTGTTAATATGAAAATTTAAACAAAAAAACAAAACTTTTATTATTGTTGTTATTGGGTGAAAATGAAAATCGTAGACACAAGAAATAGCTTTTTCGGATTCATCTCTCCCGATTAGCACACAATTTTGTATATGTATCCTCTTGGACCTTACAAGGTTTTTAACTTATGGTTTTTCCCAAATATTTTGCGTTTTATCGCAGTTTATATATATATAACTTTATAGCAATGTTCAAAACATCATATCATATGATGTTCAAAACATTATATCTCTTGAATGCGTCAAGAGATATATAACCTTCTCGAAATGGTTTTGAGGAAAAAATAAATCTTTTTTAAAAACAATAACAAAATAAAAATTTCCTTGATTTGTAATATCTCAATATACGTACCTGATTTTTTTTATTTTTTGTTCAGAGTTCACTTGACATCTTATATACATTATATATAATTTTCAGAATTTGTTCGAAATATGTTCCGTAGAAATCTTAAATCAACAATCGTTCTATAAAATATTAAGTTTTAGAATTTTTCGGTTGCAATAACAATCATTAAATTCAAACAACAGAAATTCTTCCGTGATAATAGGAATTCGATAGTCTCAACCCAAATTCGGTGATAACTACAAAAAAAATTCGATAGCTACTACTGAAGCCATTCGATGGCTACAAATGCGGTTACTACTACCGAGTCTGTTATTTGATAGCCTCAACCTAAATTCGGTGATAACTATTAAAAAATCGATAGCTACAACTGAACCATTCGATGGCTACAAATGCGGTTACTACTACCAAGTCTGTTATTTGGGTGCACTTATTATTAGGGCACGGAACTTCATGTAAATACATATTTGTTGCCGTTAGCTGCAGAACAAAGTGAACCAAATATCTTTCCGAATTAACAAATTTGCACCAAAATGGCATCGATTTTTGAATGCTTATTTTGCTATAAATGCATATTTAAAGCAAATTTTGACATTTAATGTTGTAAACTTCCGAGCTCTACTTATTGTAAACAATTTTCTGTATATAATGTACACAACATTTGATATGTGGCTAAATAAAAAATAAAAAATTTCACGATACGCATTTTAAGATATTTGCAAATCAAGGACATTTTTAATTTTTTTTTATCCTTTTTTAAAAAGATTTAACCCATCTCGAGAAGGTTATTATGAGGCTAAGTGCATAACAACTGGATGATGCGTTCAAGAGACATGATATTTTAAATAACATGCATTTTACTTAAAAGTCCCAAATTAAAACTACGATAAAACACGAACTACAACGAATTTAGGAAATACTAGAAATTGAAATGTTGATAAGATCCAGGAGAATGCCTGCTTAAAATTTTGTGTAAATTGTCAGACATGTATCCTGTTGGTGTGTCGATTTCCTGAAGAATGACCCTATTGTTTTCATAGATATAAACAGGATTAAGCCTAGTTAGTTATATATGGTCATATCATTGTTATCATATGAGTACAAAAAATAAGATATATGTAGAATTTGAAAACCGAAAATGGTTTTTTTAATTCACTAAAAAAATGTTGTGGCAAATAAATTAAGTTTAAATTAAATTGAACACAATGTGTATGAAAAGTTATTGAAATATTAATAGGTCACTTCATAAAAGGATTTCTTGTCCTAAATTATGGCTACTATAACTACTTTGAAAAACAGAATAGGGGGTTTTAACTTAAAACATGTACTCTCCATTCTTATTAAAATTATATTAAAGTGTGGTTTTGTCTTTGCAATATACTTTGAAAATATACACTCACAATAGTTTGTAGTTTAAATTAACTGAAAATGTAATTTAACAAAAATGAAAAAGCACTTGAAATTCTGCCTATTTACTTTTTATTTAAATCAGATGTTTCTAGATATTTAGTTTTAAATATTGTTTAAATAACTAACAAATTCGTACGAATAAATGATTACGGGTAAAACTGTTATCAATCGGGTAACAGGACAATACCAAGGTAGAAACTGCCAACGGTACTAAAAAATTAGTACTGGCAAACCAGTGCTTTTTTGTAAAACCCACCGTGTTAAAATTAACCAATGTACAACTGAGGAGGTCCATAACAAAACGCAATAATTCCTTTATAACAGTTTTTTGGATAAACGAAGAAATGTAATTACAGTAAGTAGCGTATAATTTTTTTTTTAAATATTTATAGTCGTATTATAGTTAATAACAAACAATACAAATCACAAATAGATTTAATTATCTGGCGGTTAGTTTTTAAGTTATTTAGACAACAAATTTGGAATTGTTGCATTTTGCTCCGGAACAAAGTACTTATTTCGTTTTGATCGGAACCGTATGGAAATATTGCGTGTTGGTATGAGCTAGGTTTGGAATTATACTTGGAAGGTGTTTTGCCTCGTTTAAGATAGCTGATGAACTTTTCGTTTCCTTCAACTTTGTATGTTTAAAAAGTTTTAACTACACATTGCTTCTGCTTATTTGAGGACAGGTTAAAATAAACTGGTTTCATATTTTTTATGCCGTCTATGGGACGGTAATATTTTGCCAACATTTTTAAAACTTTAAGGTGCCAATCCATTCCTAGTATCTTAACTTGTCCATGTAAAGAATAAATTTGATGGTAGTCTTCTTTAACAAAAATGGTTGTTCGCAAGTCTTTTTCAACGCGTCCAAAAACTCGATCAGCAGGCAAAAAACTATGACCTCGGACAGGAAAATATAATTCCACTTGTTTTAGCTGCTTGTGAGCGTTATTTAGCATCCCGTGCATTAAAGTATGTATGATATGCATATTTTTGTTTTGTCCACCACAACCGCCGCAAAATATTCGTAATAACCACTTTTTTCTTTGTGTTTGCAAGGTTTGTGAAAGGACAAAGCCAAGGGATCCTTATCATCATATCTGGAAACAAAGTTTAGATAAAAAAGAAAATCACTTCAAAACAAGTACATACTTTTTATGACGGTTTTCTCGTTTTTATTTGTTCTCTGTATAGGACCACTCTTTCTTTTTCCGACGTTTAAACTCCCTACTGTTGCTTCTGCCATAGATATTTTTAATTATTTTTATTTATAAGTATTAAAGATTATAAATCACGCGATCCACAAAAAAATTAATTTAAATTAATTATTAACAACTGTAATAAAATTCTTAACGTCTTACAGTTATCATAGAGTTATCATAGAAACATAATTAAGTTGTACCATACACTTTTCAAAAATCTCTCGTAGTGATTTATTCCATAAATGTGGAATTATTTCATTTTGATCTGAATCATTATATTTGGTACCGAATTGCAGTGTAATTATTGAGCTTTTTCATGTTCCATAATAAGAGATACATAGATTTTAATATGTAGAATAAGATTCAATCAAAAAAAACAAAAAACTTACAAAATGGAATTGTTTCGTTTTGTTATGGACCTCCTCAACTAATGGTGTACTAGGAAAACCACAAATTTGTTTACAAAGAATATGTTTTGCCAGTACAACCTGCAAAATGCTTTCCCAATATTGTTTTACCAATATTAGAAATAATTAAAAGCATTTTTTTTTTAATGTTTTCTTATATATCACACATTTAAATATGATGTATAAGATAAAGATCGAACTGTATTTCTGCTTTTTAAATGTGTTTTATTATACATATTTCTCAAAATAATTGTTATTGAATTATTTTAAAAGCAACAAATTTTTTTAATTACCAACGATATGTCAAGGGTGTCAAGTTCACTCTGACCAACGGTTGGCCCCTGTTATAAATCAGGTAATAGGATCATACTGTCAAGATTGTTAATCCCAAGTTCTGCCAACTCATAATCGACCGTCGCCGACGCTTTACCAACACTGTGCCGATTGTGTTTTTCTGTCTAGTTACGTATATTTACTTGTCAAATTGCATATGAATTTGAAATTAAAACTACATAGAAAATTTTAAAAACTACTAGTTTTTGAAAATATATTTTATATGAAAATATGTGTGGTTAAAATTAGACTATGGGTATTTATAGAAAAGATAAATACCCATACCCTAAAAGTATGAACAATTTCGAGAAAACGAAAAAAAGATGTTATATATATTTTTTTTTTAATTTTGGTAGTTTGAGAAATTTTTTTTAATTATTTTTGCTCAAATGTTAGTGCTCTTTTCAGCGTTGACACAAACGATTTGCAAGATTGCATATGTTGGCTATGAAAATTACACAAACATTTTTAAATTATATATTTTTATTCATTCAAAATAACAAACAATTTTCAAGTATCTGAGTGTGAAATTTTCCTATTGAAAAAGTTCTAAGAGCCTGCGAAAACGTCTTTAGAATCTAAAGATATCAGAATTTAATAATCTTTATAATTAAGTAAACGAACTACCGTCAATCAATGGACCAATCCCGTGTCGGATAAACCGAATTCATATCATGCACTTAAAATAATTTTGCATTATTTTACTTTCATGTATTTTTTTATTATTTCTTTCCTTAAAACTACTTTGGGTATTTGTGAGTGTTATGAACGAAAAATGTCCCAAATTCGAAATGGTAAGAATGTCCGTGAGAGTAATGTCCGGGTACTGGAGACCTCATGTATCTTCTACATAAAATTTTATTATTTGTTTATTGGAGAAAACAAACTGTTGAATCATTCGCCATAAAATGCAAGAATTTTCGTTTGTCGATGATGTTCACTGAAATTAGGATAATGCGAAGAACATCCACAAAAACATCCGCAAAATTTAATTTTTAAAATTTCCTTTAAAATTCTATATTTTAGACCAACAAAATTATGATGGTTTTAAAATTTTCATAATAAATATGTGTTAATATTGTTTTTTTTTTTCTTTTTAGCATTTTCAGCATTTTCAGCATCTATTTGCCCAAGGAAATGCAACAGGTAAGATAGAATAAGAACGCAAATATTTTTGTTTTTGTAAAAATGGAAAATATGTACTAGTATATACTGAATGGCTGTCTCAACGCAATGTTTTCATGGATTTCATTGTCGACATGTTTTTTTGTAAAAATGCTGTTCGATGCTCGGTTGCACAAATAACATAACCAACAACAACAGCAGCAATAGCAACAACCAACAAAAAAAAAAAACGCAGACAGACAGACAAGACCGTCACATAGATAGCAAAGCCATGGCAACGATTTTCGTAGTATATCAACATTTAAAGACACAGACCCACTTAAACACACACATACACACTAGGGCATTCAATTGGTTAACCGTTACTCGATTAAATTTTAATCCAACAATTGATCGAGTAAATTGATATTGCCAATTTCGAGTAACGAGTAATTCGAAAAATTTTGTTCGATTAATTGAGTAAATCAAAATAGTTTATGGGGTAAAGTGTTTGTAACCGTCATATAATGGTAATCGTAATTAATTTTATTAAAATTAATTACTGAATATTTTACAGGAAGAAGAAAAAGAAAAAAATTGTATTGAAAAATTTAACGGACACAATGGTTATGCCAGATTGCTGCAGTTTCGTTCCCTCCAAGGACTCGTCAGTGGTTAATTTATGTGTCAATTGATCAACGTATTTTTTATATTGTTAAATTGCTCTATATAAAAAACTTTGTACTTTGTGTCGTACAGAGTTTCAAACCCACAGCCGCATAACGTACTATGACTCGTAACATCACCTCTTAGCGATTTGAGCCATGTTTTATTTTTACAAAATATACCAGTCACCGTTTTAATTTACATATTATATTTATTTAGTAGGGGTATAACTTTTTTAAGATAAGAGCATTACTGCACTGAACAAAAATATTGTTCCAGTGGCTAAAGTACCCTCTCCAATAGATCCGAGTGAGTATAGACCCATAAGTATTCTTCCTGTTTTTTCTAAGGTATTTGAGTCTATATTGTCAAGTCAGATAACTGATTATCTTACTAATAATGCTCTGCTATCGCCACTACAATCTGGTTTTCGACCCGCACACAGTTGTACGACTACTGCATTAAAGTTCCTTGATGATATACGATATGAGTATGATATGGGACATCTAAGTTTTATGTGTTTATTAGACTTTTCCAAGGCTTTTGCCAGAGTTGATCACCATATACTCTGTCTTAAGCTGAAATATTATTTTGGTTTTTCTGGATCGGCATTATCTTTAATGATGGACTACCTGTCTGGGCGTGCTCAAAAGGTGGTCATAGGGGAAAGGGAATCTCGCCTTAGGGGGATTTCTGTTGGTGTTCCACAGGGGTAGGTTCTTGGGCCACTTTTATTTATTATGTTTATTAATGATGTTTTTAAAGTTTGTAAATCTGTACGCGTACACGCGTATGCGGATGATATACAGATGTATATATCAAACCGATTAGGCCTCTTAGAGGATATGTGCTTTCGCCTTAATGAGAACCTAAATTCGGTTGCAATTTGGGTGGCGGATAATAACTTGACACTTAATCCTGGCAAATCATTAGTGTTACCAATAACTAAGGATAAATTAGATTTTTCCCAATTTCCTTCCATAAATATTGGTAATGCGGAACTCAAATATGTTCATAAGGTTAAGTATTTAGGATTCCATATAAACTCGAATTAAACATGTAAAGACCATATTAACAATGTTGTAAGGAATGTTTATCTTACATTGCGTAACCTGCGAGTATCTTCGACTTCTACTCCAACAGAGACGAAACGGATGTTAGTTGTTCAATTGATTATTCCACTAATATCGTACTCTGCTGAGGTGTATAGCAAATTAGATTCCTGCTCATTACACAAGCTACAGGTGTCTTTCAACAATTGTACAAGATATGTATACGGTTTACGTCGCTTTGATCATATCTCATCTTGGCGTGAGATGATATTGGGGATTGACTTCGTGGACTACCTTCGTATGAGGAATCTTATATTCTTGCATAAATTATTACATCAAGGGGAACCTGAATTGAAACTTGTTAGGGGTAGATCAATTAGGTGTTTAAATCTAATAATCTATTAAACTCTAATAGGTTGTTTTTCGTTAACGCTATAATGCTTTGGAATTCTCTTCCTTCGTATCTAAAAACTATCACGAGAAAAAACAGCTTCAAGACAGCATTAAAAAAGTATATAACACAAAACAATTAAAATAAATTCTTTTTTTTTCTTTTCTTTCATTTTTTTACATTAAACTAGTTAGCCAAATATTTATTTTCAACTTTGTTAAGATAATATTTTTATTTTTAAGTTAAATTTTTAAATTATTATTTTTTTTTTTTTATTAATATTTTAAATAATGACCGTTTTGTATAATACTATTACTGAACTATAAAAAAATTTCATTCTTATTGTTCTTATAATGATTTAAATAAATTACAAATTACAAATTAAAAAATTTTAAATTCATAATAATTATAAACGAAAAGCAGAAGAGCGCAGGTTTGATTCTTACAGCCGCATGTTGTAGAAAAATGTATTATATAGAAACAATCTGACAATTATAAGACACAATAATAATACAATTTAAATGGAAAATCACTCGTGACGCCAGTCCATAAAAAGGCAGAAACTAGTCTAGTCTGATTTAAAAATTAATGGTGTTTTTAATTTGTATTCTTCTTCTTAACCTCAACATTTCTAAAAGAAAATTTATTTAATTTTTATAAAAAATAATATTCCGAACTGCTGATATTGCATTCATTTTGTGTGTTATTTTGTGTACTTTTAAGAAAAAATGTATGAAAAAAAATTTAATTGTTCGAGTTACTCGAGTAATTTAAAAAAATTACTAATTTACTCGAATAATTTAAAAAAAATTACTTGATTACTCGAGTAATTTAAAAAATTTACTCTAATAACTGAAAAACCTCAAAATCGAGTTACTTGCTTACTCGAACAAAAGCAAACCAGTGTAATTTGAATACCCTAATATGTATATATTTGAACAAGGATTTTTTTTTTTTTTTGTTAACAACACCAACAACACGAAGAAGACATAACTCCTACTACCAGTTAAATGTTCATTGAATGAAATATATACAAACACTCTCATTTTCATTTTTTGCACTTTGCCTTGGCATTGAAAATGGTCATGGTAAGTCTTAAAGTAAAGTTGAGAATAAAAAAAAAATATAATATTAGCTCATAATAATTGTTGATGTCTACAGTTTAAAAAGGAATGATGAGACCAGTTTCCCTGGTGTTATTCATGTTGTTTGTTAACGATGGTGATGATGACTTTAACACGATGAATTCCTGTCAAAATTGTTTAAGGAAAAATGATCATTAACCTTCTTGCACCTCACACACAGACACACTTAAAGAGCAAAAATCCAGCCAACATCTTTATAGATAAGTATTTTATGAAAGTAAAATAAATTTCTTTAGACTTTAGAGGTGTTGGAAAAGTTTAAAATTTTGTCCTTCGCAAAAACAAAACAAAAGTCACAATTTCTTACGTTATGCCATAATGATGATGATTTAATTTTAAGTCTACACTTTTATAAAAGTATGAGTGTGTGTGTGTTGGTTTTTCTTTTTAACTTCCGGTATTTTTAAACGTCCTTGATGCGTTGTTGGTGTGGTGTTGTTTGATTTGTTTTGGTCATTTGTTTGGTTTTTATTCTTCTTCTTCTTGGATTCTTTGATATTTTTATGTGTGTGAGTGTACAAAATTTAAGACCTTAATCAACAAATGTTTATTTGTGCTGGCTTCTTTGGTTGTCTAACTAACTAACTGGGTTGTATTAACTTGGTTTGGGTATATGTGTCAAAGTTGTTTGTATTTTTCTTAAACATTCTACATATATAGTCTACCACTGCCTGGGGTGATAATCCGCATAAAATTACAATCACACCCAGACAAATCGACATACAAACACATACATAAAACTCACATATTCCTACTTAAAAAAAAACAAGAAAAAAAACAAAAAAAAGGCCAAGGTCGTCTTCGATTTTCCTTTCTTTTTTTTTGCACAAGAAAGTCCTGTAGTCTGCATGTACAATCGTATATACAGTCAGACATGTGAGTATGTGTAAATTATTCCTTTTTTTTCTTAAGTATGTGTGGCCCACATTTTCCCTTATACTTAACAATACATGTTTTTTGGCTTTCTTTTACCCTCCTCTTTTATGTGTGTATGTATTAAAGTACTAGTGTAATTTTCACCCATCATGTGCAAAATAGGGTTTCCCTTAGTTGACCTTCTTGAATTTTAGTTTAGATGTTTTCACAGGGTCTTCTAAAAGGCATTATTCATTTCAGAAAAGCTGAACCTTAACGAATATTTAGAGTGTGAAAAAAGGTTTAAAGTTTGTTCAAAACTTTTTCGATTGAGAACTTTTTAATATTTTGTTTTACTTCACTAGATAGATATTCAAAATACTATTCATTTCATATACAATTTACATATGTTTTTGAAAATCAATGCCATTTTGTGGCAAATTCTACTATTCGCAAAAGGATGCGCTCAACATTGATTTTGGGCAAGTGACTACAAACATTCATTTGCATTTAAGTCGCTGCCCTGATTATAACTATTACATTATTTTCGGCATTTTCAAATTAGAATTTTTAAAAAACTCCTTAAATTAAATTTAAAAAAACATTTTGCATTTTTATCAAATTTGTGGGTTATTTTTGTTTAACCTTCTAACGGGTAAGGCTGCCTCAGGGTAGCCTTCATAAAATTTATCACAAATCCGTCAAATGAGCGTTTTATACCTAGAAATTAATATATTCCGATAGAAAACTAAATTTGCTAAATATTTTGCGAAGAAATTTTTCGTTGTGCCGTCCACTGTTTGGAAGCGAGAAAGGTTCAAAATCAAAATTTCGTACAATTTCAAAAACTAATTATTTTTAAAAAATATAGTTTTCAAAAATCTAAAAACCAATTAAGTGGACTAAAACTCTTTAATAATAAGTCATTACTTTAGTCCAAGGACTCACATGATTTTATCAGGAGTCCTCTAAACGACATCGTCTTAACTTAATAAGCTAATAGACGGATTTTTATGAAATTTTGCAGAAAGAAGACATTAAGTATTAGTAGCAAAGCGTTGAAGTTTGAACAATATAAATTGAAGTTTAGATAATTTTTCGCCTGATTTCGCTTTTTCCAAAAAGCGAAAATCGCGATATCTTCTTAAATAGGAGCAGGAAAAAATAGTTTTTCGAGCGTGGTTATATCTTAGATTAGATCAGAAGGCACTATGCACCGCGACCAATGTAGGTCTTTTGTGCTGCCTAAAGTTACCTACAGATTCAAGCTACCTATAAAGCCAATTATCCTATGAGGCAATATGTTCGCGATGTCGGAAGGGGAAATGAAGCGATCACCTAGAAACCTAAGTCTCCTATCACAAGGCCTGGGGCATTCGCAGAGAACATGCTCCGAGGTCTCAGACACCATCTCACAAAACCTACACATATCCGTGTCCGATTGACCCTTCCTGTGCAGATGGTATCTGAGATTATATTGTCCAGTTAAGTACGACGCCAGGGTCCTAAAACCCTCCCCCCCCCCCTTTCAAGCGACAAGAGTCGCCTCGACCCCCTACTGGAAAAAGAGATCAATCTCTTAGCCTGTCGCTGACCAGGAAAGTTTTCCCAGTAACCAGAGAATTCAGACTCTCTCCATGCCCTGAGCCTTTCCCTAACATACCCCGCAGGTATTCCACAGAATGGTTCAGGAGCAATAAAGGACCTTCGGGCCCCGCGGTTGGCAAGACAATCTGCCCTCTCGTTGCCCTTATATCTTGGAATGAGAAATATTTTTTGTCCAAAACTTCTCTTTTATATGGTTTAGTTTTCAAAATGCACCCTAAAATATTTTGGCTCATATCGCCTAAATTCTTCAACGTAAACAATTTTTTTGAAGAACTTATTATTTGTTTTTTGTTGAAGAACTTATTAATGGTATTCGTTGAAGTCAAAATTCAATATATGAATAATTTTAGTATACTAAACTAAAAATTAACTTTTTAAAAGTTTCGAATTTTGGGAATTTTTAATAATAATAATACACTATCTAAAAAATATGTGCCATTTTTGGACTCGATTCGGCACTGCTTAACGTTTAAAAAAAATTAAAATCGAATTCTTCTATTTGGAACCAGTTGTAATATCTTGCATCGTTTTTTAACGGACATCCTAATATATGTGTCCCATGTTCTGCAAGAAATGTAATGAATCAATGAATCAGTTACAAATATCTCAATGTTTCTTGAAACTTGAAGGATTTGACCAAGTTTTACCATAAGTTTGCTCTTGTATGACCAAATTAGATAAAATATGTAACAAAAATTAAGGAAACCACTTTTTTTGCTTTTATTTGGGTCACTCTATTCGGCTCATATTGTTTCAAGTGGTTGGTATGGTATGATCTGAAAACTACATCTATTCTCTATCAACACAAATATCATATATGAAGAAAACTCTTTAAGAAGGTCGATATTAATTTATGCCAAAGATTTTCTTAAAACTTCCTTTAAATTTATTTTCTTTGCCGCCTTTGATATAATCGTTATACCTTAAAAAAAAAAAGTGTTATAACTTTAACAAACTAAACATTTTTCGACAATACTTCTTATCACCATCAACATTATCTATGCGTATATGATTTTTAGGGCCAACAAAACAATTTATAAACGACTTTACAATGAATACATTATCACGAACCATTTCCTTCCTTAGTTTATGTCCTTTTTTTTTTTTGTTGGCAGTCTTTTCTTTACTATGATAAAGTCAACTCACAAAGTCCACTAATATGTCGACAAGCATACAAGAACGACCTTGTAGAAAATATTATTATTTCTTTTTTTTTTTTGTTATTTCTTACAAAAAATGTCTGGTCTAACCAAACAATATGAATGAAGCAACGACAAACAAGCCAACAACTTGTTGCAATATCGTTTGAGCTCACCCTTATCATTGAAATAAAATCATAATATTCTACACATATTCTACGAATACCCACAGTGGTTTTTCTTTATTTTCTTTCGTTTTTTTCGGCGTACAAATTGACACATACTTGTGGCTGTTAAGCTAAATTCTACAAGTACAACATATGAGTAGATGATACCCAAATGTGTGTGTGTGTAACGATTTGAGTATGTGTTGTAAGAAGCGATAATATGAATAAATTTTTAGAGATTTTCTACCCCAAAAGCTAAAAATTTATTCAACAATAAACGGAAAATAGTTTAGCCACAATAATAAAAAAAAAAGAACATACACAGTTGTAAAAAGTCATAACTTTATGCAGGGATGTAAACGATGAATTCTTTTTTTGCAAAGACTTTTCTAAGTAACATAACAGAGCAACGGGACTTTATATGATAAAATAAATTAGGATTATTTTAGGTAAAAATCAACTGAAAATAAATGAATTTGCTTTTAAAAATTAAATAAACTGCATTTTACAGTTGTTTTTAACTATTACCAATCAACGGACCAATTTTAGTAAAAAAAACTAATACAAATTCAGTTAAAATAGCAAACATAACCATTTTTGTAAATTTGTCAAAAAAGATACAAATGTAGTTAAAATAGCTGACATAAAAACTATTCTAAAATTTTGAAAACAACTACAAATGTAGTTAAAACAACATACATAAAAACTAATTAAATACATTAACTATTACTGCAAATGTGTTTGAAATAGTAGGCAGTAACACTATGACTACAGTAAAATTCAAACAATATATTTGGAACTTAAGGCAAACAACTACAAAGTTTTCCAAATTTCGTTTCTCTGCATAGTTTTGGAGAAAATGGCCGAAAAAGTTAAAAATATATCTGGAAAATTCAAAATCGTACTTGTCTTAAACTATACCTTTTACCGCGGTGTAATGGTACTCTAAGAATTAGTGTTATAGCAATATTGCCTTAAATTGATAACGATTTTCGCTTTTTGAAAATTATGTTTTAATAAAACCGGAGGAAAAAAGTTCCGATAGAATCATATGTGCTCAAAGTGCTACTATGCAGGTAAATCCCACTGCAAATGTTGTTAAAAACAAATGAAGTTTCTTTAGAAGAAAGGACGACTTACCTTTCATTAGATTCAACTAATATTATCATTTGTTTTTTACTGTTCAAAAAATGAACGACTGTTTTTTCACTTCAAAATAAAGATTACTGTATTACAAATCAAACAACTGCATAGATGTACAGCATAAGTTCCCTGAGTGTGATGATACATAGTAGCACATATAACTTAACATCACATCACATCACAAGTTATCTGATACGCAATATGGCATACATAAGCTGATCTCATGATATCTTATGGGATCTACTCTCATATAGTTTGATCCGAAAAATGAGTCTATCAAAAATGATCAAATTATATATAATTTGATATAATGTTATCCATGGATGTTAACCTATTTGATGCGGGTATCGGTAAGAGAAACGTTATTTTCTTTTATTTCGGTAACGGTATTTTAGGGGTATCTACATTTCAGTTATTTCGGTAACGGGTTTTAGCGTTAACGGTATTTCACCTATATCGGTAACGATATTTTAGCGGCAACGGTATTTTAGTTATTTCACTAACGTTATTTTAAGGATAACTGTTTTTTAAGTTATTTCGGAAACGGTATTTTAAGGGTAACGTTATTTAAGTTATGCAGGTCATGTCAATGCACACCGAGAGTTTTAGCCACATTATGCCCGAGTTCTAATGACTGGCTAGTTTATGATCAAACTTCGGGGAAATTTGAAGCGATTTTGTTTCTCAGATCTTATCAGATTATTTCGGTAACGTTATTTTAAGGATAACGCTATTTAAGTTATTTCGGTAACGATATTTTAGCGAAATCGGTATTTCGATTATATCGGTAACGTAGTTTTACGGATAACGGTATTTCAATTATATAGGTAACAGTATTTTAGGTATAACAATAGTCAGCTGAAACAGTTTTCAATCGATAACGGTATTTTAGCGGTATTGCCTTCTGTCCATGGTTTTGTTTTTTTTTGTAGTGTAGTAATAGGGGGGAAGTATTAAATTATTTCTTTATAATATAAATGCAATTTTATACTGTGTGTTGTATTTTGTTTTTTAATTACTACTTCTTTAACTCTTTGTGACATATAACCTGTTTTTAGATGACGTTTTTCTTCACTCGTACGAAAAAAGTATAACAAAATACATGCAATACAAAACATTCATTCGTGTAGCGACGAACGTCTTGTAAAAACCAGTGCTTAGGCCTAATTATATTTAAACTTGGTTTAAAACCATTCATAACTGGAATACTGCTTTTTAAATAAATACCATTACACTAAACGAGGAATATTTGTTCTGAATAACATTGGAAATGATTGTTAAAATTCGTTTTCTATTTAACTAAACCAAGTTTGACTGGCATCCCATAAACTCGATCTTAGAAGGCGTATATTTTATTGCGACTTAGTAAACTCATTTAAAAACATTTTTCTGTGTTTGTATTTTGTTTTAAAAAATGTTCGTTAACATTTTTTAATTAATCAAAATCTTTTGAATGACGCAATAAAGAAATTGCAAATTGTTTAAATTATTAAAATTTTTGTGAATGTGTTCAATTTGGGGTGAAGTGTAAATAGTATTTTGGGACATACTATAATACATTGTAAGTGAAGCTTTTAAAATATTTAAGAAAAATGGAACTTAAATATATACATCCAATAGATTGATGTGGTAGAAGCAGTAATTATTGACAAAATAAGAAAAAAGGCAGTAAATTTAATTGCAAGTAATTATGATATCCCACTTCAAAACTTGGAAGTAAAATTGATAGCTCTATAAAGACTTACTATCCTCCCTCTTTTCATTAGAAAGAGAGTTCCGAATAATTTGTTTGAACCAAATACCTATTAAATTCAATTTTGAGAATTTGGTAAACTGCAACACACAGAAGAGGTGTGTTTATTTGAATTTTGTAAACATAGCAGCCTTCCTTTTCTCTTGTGTCCATTGTGACTCAGTATATTCAGATAGAAGATAATTTCTTTTTCTCTCTACACTCAAATAAAAAAGTCTGTAAAATTTACAGAAAAATCTGTAATTGATACGGAAAGTTAATATGAGGCTAGCAGACCGTTTTGCAAAGTTTAGCAAAACGTGCCTGTAATTTGTTAGTAAAGTAAAAGTAGCAAAAAAAAATTAGTAAAAGTTACTAAAATTTAGTAAAATTTTCGTGAACTCTTAATGGAAAATGATGTGTTAAAATCAAAAATATTTTGTACTAAATATTAGAGACATATAAAGAATCCGCCATCTAACGTTTTTTTTTTTTTCAACTAGTATTTATTTCGTGAATGGTAACACTTAGCTCATGTCTGATTTGACAGATAATTAGTTTTATCCTTCCGCTGAACGAATATGGTTGTGTATACGCTTGAACAACGCTGGGAAATATTGCGACATTACTTTGAAAATCATGGTAATGTTGCAGAATGTGTGAGCAAGGAGTGGCCGCTACAGTCAATGGCGATCGTTATCGGGCCATGTTGAACGAATTTTTGTTCGCAAAAATTGAAGAGGAGGATATTGGCAACATTTGGTTTCAACAGGACGGCGCTACGTGCCACACAGCCGAAGCTACACTCGATGTTTTGCGCCCTGTTTTTGAAGATCGCATTATCAGCCGCAGAGCTAATGTCGTTTGGCCACATCGGAGCTGCGATTTGACACCGTTGGACTATTATTTGTGGGGTGCCGTCAAAGATAAGTGTTACGCCAACAAGCCAGAGACAATTGACGCTTTAAAGGACAATATTCGTGAAGCCAGTGGTGAAATACAGCTGCACACAATCGATAATGTGCTTAAAAACTGGGCCGATCGTGAAGGCTACTGCATGGCCAGCCGAGGCAGCCATTTGAATGAAATTATTTTTCATTATTAACCGGAAGTATTGTACTTTCAAATAAAAAAAGAAATTTGAGAAAATATTCAGTAGTTTTTTTTTATAGCATTTTCAAAAAAAAAAAAAGTTATTTGGCGGACCCTTTATTTTGTGTATTAAAATGTTGTATGTGTCGTTTTAAGCTGCTTAAGGGGTTACCATATGTAATGCTAACTTTTTTAATTGCGGTAAACAAACGATATATTTTTGTTGGGGTTGTAAAACATGTTGAAAAATTGTCCAAAATAGACGAGAACGATGCATTAACCATTTAAAAAAGACTAAAACTTGAGAAAAAAAATTACGAAATATCTGAAATTTCCACTTTAGGGAACATTATGAAAATTTAAATTTTTACATTTTTGTTTTATTTATTATATTTATTTATGGAATCGATTAGTTTTATCAATAATAAATAATAATATTGTGAATAAAATTCTTACCGTGTGCAAAAATCCGACTTCGCAAAAGCTTTAAAACTAATGCGTTATTCACTTTTCATGTTGCGTTTTTTTGAAATGACACCATAAAACCAAGAAAAGAAGCAGTTCTGTGGCATGTCACAAAGCATCATTTAAGGTGGGTTCTTCCAGCTCAAATTTTGTAAAAAAAAAAAATTTGCAAAAACTAATTATTTTAATTCAAATCTATTCGAAATAAATTATTTAAACTCTATTTGAAGAATGTTTCTAATTTTTGAATTTTAACGGACTTACGATTCTAAAAGAATTCATTACTAAAATATCTGACTATATGTAGTAAAGAAATAACAACAAAAAAATGGTAATTTCAAGTGACTACGACTAGTAAAAACTTGTTTTTCTTGTTGCTTTATTGAAATGTGTTACGACACAAACAAGAGGGGGTTGGCATTTTACGTTATTTTTATGGTAAAAACAATAGGATAAAATGTAAACAAATACTAGACATTTATGCATACATACATATGCTTGCAACATACTACGTGTAAGTATGACACTATATCCTCTATAAGGATAATGGTATGTCTCTATGCGTATACCATGTGTGTGGTATAGTGTTGAAAATATAATGTCATATCTCTAAAAGGGACATCAAAATAAGGGTTTTTATAACCCAATTGTTAAGCGATTACTTAAGTGGCTACAAACTCACACAAAAACCTTCTTATTTACACACTCACATACGATTATTACTGCAAGTGTGTTAAGGGTTAGAGGTTAAAGGGTAATTGCTGATTATATTTAGGAATTTAAAAAGTGCACAAAAATGTGTCATTTTGCGCACAAAACCGAAAAAAAACATTATTTTAAGTTTTTGGTTTTTCTAAAACCGGACACTTTTCTATAAATTAACCCCCTTTAACCTCTCTTAAGCTCTTTACTTATATCATTGGATGGGTTGTACTTATTTTACAAAAGGCTTTAATTATATGTCCCATATGAACTTTAACCCTTTCTTCCATTATTAGACACACACATGTGTGTGTGTGTATACATACGCGTGTGTGTATCAAAAGCTTATGTGATTTTTAATTAGTCATATCAAATCATTTAGATTCTTATTTAAATTTATTCCAAAATGGAGTCTAAAAGTTTTTTGTTTTACTTGTAGGGGGTGTAAATTATAAACCCCCATTTTGTGCGCTTTAAGAAGAAGTTTTTTTTAAAAGCCTTAAGGAACTACTAGGAAAATAATTATTTTAAAAATGTTAATTAGCTCACAGTAACAATTACATTAAACAACCACGTTAATATATAATATTTTTAAAATTGAAATATAAAAAGGATTGCTTATCTATCATATAATAAAACAGTAGGCTGCAAATCAGAATAAAGCTTAAATCATTACAATTTAAAACATCAGAACAAGAAACTACTAAATATTTTAGTTAAAAGTGCTTGACAACATTTAGCAGTAAAATGTATGCACTGTTGACATTATGTCGCTTTTCCCGCTAATATATATGTATATTTTAACTAATATAATTTTATACTATGATAACTAATACATTTTTTAATATATTTCAACTAATATATTTTAACTAACAAAATCTTTGTAAGATTTTTGAAACAAAAATGCACTTTGAAGAAGGAATTAAAAATATGGTACAATTGTCCTATTTTAAGGACATTGGCACTACCACGAAGCATTTGATACTATTGGAAATTTTTCTCCAATTTCCTCATTTTTTCTAGCTTAACAGCTAGTCAATCGCAAAAAGCGCAAATCTTTGAACCCTCAACAATTCACTTTTAACAATATTTTCCTAAAACTTTATTTTCCTTGATGAAAATATTAAAAAAGTGGAAGGAATTTAATATTTTAATTTATAACGAGCATCCAACCTCAGTATATTTACAAAAATAAAACAAATCAAACATATTAGCTAGGTTGATACTAATATTTCGATCCGGCTAAAGATCTCATCAGAACCCGAAGTTTTAGAAAAGCTAGAGCCTGCATAATAGGCAGAACTTTAACAAAAAACCTATTAATCATCAATTTTGCTCCATTCTTGTATTCTCCTAACAAGCATCATGATGTTACTAAACTTTGAAGACCAAAAATGTTCTATTTATATAAAAAAATTTTAGTTTTTACTCTGGCTCAAGCAATATTTTTTACAGTTTTGTTAGTTTTTTGTTTTTATATACATCGAGATTATTTTTATGTTATTTTTAATTTTTAACGAGCTTCCAACCTCCGTATATTTGCAAAAATAAAGCAAATCAAACATATTAGCTAGATTGATACTAGTATTTCGAGCCGGCTAAAGATCTCATCAGTTTTGAAAAAATTTAATATTGTTTGTTTGATTTTATTTTGTCGGCAGGCATAATTCAGATAAAACTACATAAAAAGCTAAAGAAAATTAAAAACATAATTAGGTTGTTCACTAGGGGTGTGCTGAATGTTGTATTTGATGTATTGTCGTATCAAAAATGGAGGTGGTAAAAATGTATTTTAAAATACACAACAACAGATAATACGATACAAAATTCATACCTATGTTTAGTGTACTATGTTCAACTGGGCTAGCAGAGATTAAACTCAACAGGAAATCTTCGTAGATTTGAAAATAAATCTTTACCATCTCTATTTTTACAATAGAATATTCATCTTATACAACACTTAGTACACCTAGTAAATATCTTGAATGTTTAATAATATTCCCGTAAATAGCAGTATTTTTTATTAAACAACTAACCTTAGTATTTTATTTAATAAAGTTTCCAGCAGAGAAATTTTCCTTCTTATGCGTCTGCTTTCTACGGCGTTCTTTTTTGCCTAAAAACAAAGGAGAAAACCATTTTCAAAATTTTTATATTCTTTCACTAGGAATTTCTAAACAATCACCATGTTGGTTTTGTTTGAGTAATATTATGATGGCTTGTTAAAAACTACATAAAATAGCACATTTAATTACTATAAATAAAATAAATTTAACTAAAATGCAGTATTTTTTGTATGTTGTTTGAAAAAACAACTCTCAAAAGCATTGAAATTTTTTTTCCTCAGTAAAACAGCTGCAATTGCAGTTAAAGTAACTAAAACCGCATTACCGCACAAATAACTGTCATATAGTTACTGCAGAACTTTTCTGAGTGAAGAGATCTGATCTTAACGAAATTTTGATATGTGATAAACAAGCAGGCTAATCTCATGTTTAGGGGTTAAAAAGAGAGCGAGAGTGTGTACGAAAAGTGAGTAAGCGTGTGTACAAATTTTGTGCGTTTATTGATGAAGAGAACATGTAAAACTACTTACAAAAACGACTTCGTCGAACAAAAATAATGAGCCCGAATTATATGGAGTATTCCATATCGTTACTGCTTATAAATTAGGCATTGGTAATGAGAGCGTATTACTGAGATTTTTCTGGAATAAATGTATCACAAAGGAATGAACTGAAGTTCTTCAAATATGAGCATATAATACATCTCCATTTTCAGTTTTTAAAATTTTAAAAAAATTCCAATTGTTTAAGGTTTTAATTTTTATTAAACAAGTTTGATAAAATTTTTGTTAAAAATAAGAATTATGTTTTTTTTCGATCTTTAATTGTGCACTGAAAATGAAGATTATTCAAGTTCGATGCCATACTCTATATTTCTTTATTAGGATAATATCCTAACAAATAATCTATAGAGGTTTGGTTTTCAAATCTATTAATTGATCACTTTCAGGAATGTGTTGATAGATCTATTTCGGGAATTTTCTATTTTCCCATCATCAGAACACGTTTTAAAAGAAGTGACAATCCCATGCAAAACATCGAGTATTCATATAAACTAGTTTTATCACTAAATGAGAACTAATATATGAGCTCGAAGTTAAAGATTATCACCATTGATCAAAAAATAAATTGAAAACTTGTTTGTTGTGTGCAAGGTCTACGTTTGGTAGATAGTTGTCAATTAATAAATTTGAAAACAAAAACTCTATAGATTATTTGTTAGGACAATATTCTAATAAAGAATTATAGAATATGGCCCCGAACTTAAATAATCTTCATTTTCATTTTTATTAAACTTTAAACAAAATCAGAAGTATGTAACTTTGAAGAGCCATATATTTGAAACTTGTTTTGGGATTTCTCTTATTCAAACAGTATTTAATTCCTTCAATCGTCTTTTTTCACACTTGTGAAATAATAAAAAATACAGATTTAAGTAAAATGCAATTTTGATGCCCATAAACATTTTTTCAACATGCATCAAATTTAACATTTCTTTTATAAAATTAAACTTTGCTTTTTCTGTAACGCTAATGCCATCTTATTTTGTCGATTTTTTAAAAATGTTATCCATCATTTTCATAAGAAACAATTTTTTATATAACACTGTGCAACAAGAACTTGTATTAAGAACGGGTCCAACGTGAAACTAAAATAGACTATATGCTATGCTCTCAACATTTCCATATGCTATGCTCTCAACATTTCAACTCCAGCTGTTAAGTCAATATACCGTCTTCAAAGTCACAACAACAAGGACCAATATGTTTCACGTGATGCTGTCATAATGGTAAAATTATTCTCGCCTTATGACAAAAACTTTGTTTTAAAATCCGTAGCTAATTTTTTAAAAGCACATAAAATAAAGTCGTTGTATTTAGACCATATTGGATATAATTCTGACCGCCCGTTTTATGTTAATGAAAACCTTACCATGATGAACTACAAGATACTACAATCAGCTGTTAAATTTAAAAACGCAGGTCGTTTAAAGTCTGTTTTCACTATGCGTGGCCTTATACATGTAAGAATTGATGGAAATGAACAAGCCGTTCGAATTGAAAGTATTGAGAAGCTAGAAGATTTTTTTCGTGATGATCAACCTAACAACGATGTCTAATAATGTATGTTTGATGATGTTGTTTAAAAATTTTTTGTTTTACACTGTTAGAAAATATTGCTATTCAGAATATTTTTCAATACTATTATATTTGTTTTACTATATTTATAATACATTTTTTAAATTATTCTTTGGTAAATTACAATTTATGTTTTACACTGTTATAAAATATTGTTATTCAGAATTTTTTTTTAATGCTATTATATTTGTTTTATTATATATATAATACATTTTTTAAATTATTCTTTGGTAAATTGCAATTACACTTAATCTTGCTCAATTTTTTGTATTTACATTTTAAAACTTTTAAAATCTTTTTGCTATGTTGCTACAATGTTTGCGTTGCCTATTTAGAATATTTAAACATTTTTTACTATGACATCAAATAGTGGTAGCACAACTTACAGTTCCAGAGACATTATTTCTGATATGCTTAAGGTTCTGTGTAAACAGAGATCGGGTATAAAAATATGTCACATCAATGCCCAAAGTCTGAGAATTAAGATTGACGAATTTCGATACATGTTTGAGAATTCTGGAGTAGATATTATCTGCGTTTCCGAGACATGGTTTGGTAAATCTGTTTCTGATAATATTGTTAGTTTGAGTAATTTTAAATTATATCGCATGGATAGAACAAAACTAATAAATCAAAATGATCAGAATCAAATTGATATAGGCACAAAAGAACCTCGTGGAGGAGGTGTGGCAATTTATGTTAAGAAGGGGATTACAAGTAAACTTTGCTGTCAATCGTTACCGGGAGGAAAGGTTGAGTACCTGTTTATTGAAGTTTTTGCTTCTGGAAGAAAACTACTTTTGGGAACTGTGTATAGACCTAATCGTAATATAGATCTAAACGTTTTTATGGAAAATATTGAATCACTTACAGTAGCGTATGAGGACGTGATCATATGTGGAGATTTTAATTCAAACCTTTTTATGAAACTCATCTTACTGATAAAATGAAGTCAATTGGCTTAACACCGATGAATACAACAATACCAACGCATTATACTGCTACAGCAAACTCATTACTCGATATCTTTTTCGTCAATAATGAGGAAAAAGTGCTACTATATGATCAATTATCAGTGCCGTGTTACTCAAAGCATGATTTGATATTTCTGACTTTTGACTTTAAACTTGAGAATACAAATGAGATAATAACTTACTTCGATTTTAAACACATTGATTATAATACAATGTTATATGAGATTCAGAACGTGGATTGGGATTCAATATATTATATGCCCTGTGTTGAAACCCAATTAAACTTTTTTGAGCATCATTTGACTAACATTTTTAACAAGTCAGTTCCTGTAAAAACCTTAACTCTGAACTATAAGAAAAAACCATGGTTTAATGCTCAGATAAAAATCCTAATTGAGCGAAGAGATTTTGCATATATTGTAGTATGAGAAGAGAAGTCAACAAATCTATTAAAAGCGCTAAATCTGATTACTACTCTGAACGTTTTGCGTCTGCTGTAGGATCAACAAAAACTTGGAAAATTATACGTGATATTGGAGTCGGAAAATCCAAGTCAAGCGATACTTCTGGAATTAATGTAGATATGCTAAATGAATCCTTTATTAGCCTCCCAAACGTACCTAATGCTAATAATTTCTATGACCAAATCCACTACCCCAATATTCAGGAAAATTTGTTTTTCTTTGAATGTGTACGCGAAGCTGATGTGCTTTCTAGCTGTTTTGCTGTAAAATCAAATGCAGTTGGTTTTGACAACATACAACCAATATTTTTTAAAGCAACTATTCCATTCTTGTTACCTTACGTAACATATATTTTTAACACAATAATAACTAAAAGTGATTTTCCCAACAACTGGAAGTATGCAAAAATTATACCAACGCTCAAGTCTAATAACGAATATCGGCCAATTGCTATACTTCCGTACTTATCGAAAGTATTTGAAAAATTACTACACCGACAAATATATACTTATATTAACGAAAATAGTATGTTAACTGAGAAACAGTCAGGATTTCGCCCTAAACGCAGTTGTGTTACTGCCCTAATCGATGTATCAGAGGATATACGTAAAAGTATTGATAGTGGTGAGGTATCGTTTCTTGTACTGTTGGACCACTCCAAAGCGTTTGATACGGTTGACCATAATACTCTTTATATGAAACTGAGTAAAATGTTCAACTTTTCTTCATCGTCAACTCTTCTTATAAAAAGTTATCTCACTAATCGATATCAATCCGTATCTGCAAATAATAAAATATCTCGTCCGTTATCAGTGTCTAAAGGAGTGCCTCAGGGCTCAATCCTTGGACCACTGCTATTTACCATTTATGTCAATGATATAACAAACCAGTTACTACACTGCAAGGCTCATATTTATGCTGACGACGTGCAAATATATATAGGGAGTGGAAAAAAATGACATGAATGCTTGTGTTACTAAATTGAATGAGGATCTTGGACGCATTCACACATGGGCAACTGCAAATGGTTTATGTCTTAACCCTTCTAAATCTAAATGCCTGATAGTAAAAAGAAAACACTGCACTTACCTTTTGAGCCTGTGATCAATATCAATGGTAGAAAAATTGATGTTGTAAACTCTACGAAGAATCTAGGTGTAATTTTTAATGATACACTAACTTGGTCTGATCATATAAATGCAGCTGCTGGACGAACATATTTGATGTTACGCACACTGTGGAATACCCAATATTTTACACCATTGAAAATTCGTGAATTACTTGCCAAAACATATCTTATTCCCACCTTGCTATATGGATGTGAACTGTTTGCCAAATCTGACACAATGAGCGCACGAAAACTTACAGTTACCTTTAACAATATTTTGAGATATGTCTTTAACTTGAGAAAATATGATCGCATCTCTGTATTTGAAAAACGTTTATACGGTGTGACTCTTAATAATTTGCTAAAAATAAGATCATTATTACTGCTACATAAGATAATATTTACAAAAGAACCTGAATATTTGTATAATAGGATAACTCCAACTCAATCTAGTCGTATTAGAGACTTAGTACCGTTCAATCGAAGAACTTTGGTCTCTGATTGGCAATTTTTTATCCATGCTATTAGTCTCTGGAACAGTCTACCTACAAATCATAGGCAACGCTTTGCAATTCAAAAGAGCTCTTTTCCAATTTTATAATTAAAAACATAAACATTTAAATATGTATAATTGATTGTAAGCCTTAATTATTTTATTTTTATATAATTTTTTTATTAAATTCATCCATAATGTTAATATACGCTATACTAATTCTGTACTATAATTATAAGATTTTAAATCTTGTTGTACGGAAAACCAAATAAACTAAACTAAACTATCAATAGACCAAAAGGGGTTTGAAAACTTAGCTCAAATTTTCCTTTGGTTTGGTTCATATTTCCGATTTTACCTCTAAACCTAACTTTTGTTCTCATGTGAATGTTTTTAATGGCTGCATTGACAGAGATGTTTGGAATTTTAAATGCAAAATTTACAAATAAGAATCTTTTATTGCATACCCACGTAGATTTCTAAAGATAAAGATGCACCAAATAGCTTGTTTTTACAGAATTCTAGAGAAATATCGCCATAACTTGAGTTCAAATTGTGTTTATTGACCTCTTATGTTTCTCGTGACTGTGAGCATCATTTTTAGCGAATTCGTTACATTTAATATGAATTAAATTAATTTTTGAGGGTTTTTTTGTTTAACAATAATTACAAGTTAAAAATTCCTAGCTTTGCAAAATGATAGGACCTTGAATGTAATACCTAAACTAATACATTTATGTAACTTACATATAAACAGTATTTTGCTAAAAAATAATCTACCAGCATACGGGAGTGTATCTTTCGACTTATACTTTATGTTTGAATCTTCAGTCAGAGCGGAATTTTTTTTCTGAATTAAAAACAATTCTGATCAAAATGCTCATTTTAATTGAAAAAGTAGAAAAGTTGTTTTTGCGTTTTGGTTTTCATACAAAGAAATACTTAATTTAAATTCGGAAACTACACTCTGATTAGATTTTAAAAAAGTTAGGAGATTTCAAAAATTAATTATTTACATGTACACCCAGAAAACAGTCTCAGTTGCGGCCACCGAATTCGTTGCCAATCAAATTCTAGCGGTTACAACAACTATCGTAATGTTAAAATGTATTTGTAGTCGTTAAAGCTAATATTCAGTTGCTTATACCAATATTACATTCCAAATAAATCTTATTACGTTCCTCACAGACATGGACGGCGTCAATTACATTTCACAATCATTCACTTGTGAAAATAGTGAATTCACTCCTTAGAAAATTTGTAAAATTTTTAGTACCAAACATTGGCATTAGTATCAACATCTGGGTATTTAATTTCAGGGCAATTACTCAATTACACCCAATTACGTATAATTAGACGCACAAATCTTGGTATTATGTCCCATGTCTGGAATTGGCAAAAGTGTGAGCGTAGGTCTGAAATTATGATTTTGAATGATTTTGAAATGTAATTGACGCCGCCCATGTCTGGTTCCACTAAATTTAAGTGAAGTTAAAAAGCTTTTTCGATTTTTCTGGTATTGAACCGTGGCCTTCAGATTAACAGTCCTCTGTCCTACTGATTTCACCAATCACTTTTAATCTTCATTGCCTTATTTGCTATTTAAACACTTAAATACTTTATTTTAAAAATGTTAAGTTTTCTTTGATCTTCTTTTATTTTTTATTTACATTTATAATTGTTCCCTGAACAAGTCACCCAATGTGGAGACGAAATATTGAAAATAAATAAATGATCTTAAGCTCGTTTAAACCAAGAAGAATTATTTTATTTTAATAAAAAAACCTTTTGTGTTTGTCTTTTCCAAGACTTGAACTCGGAAGCTCGGAATACAAGGTAAACTACACCACAAACACTTATAAACCTTGAGTGCTAATTTAATTTTAAATATTTTGTTAGGAAAAATAATATTGTCTCAAATTCGTTTACCAATAACAGTACCCAGCAAAATTTTTTAGAACAGATTACCTCTGAACCTGGTTTAGAACAACTTCTTTTACCACCGGTTACATGGAACCGGTTCTAGAACAGGTTCCAGGGAGTCGAAATGTAAGGTGTCACTGTCCCGGAGCCAGTTCTATAACTGGTGCTAGAACCGGTTCTAAAGAAACCTGTTATTTTTTGGAGGTAAAGAACGTATTGCAAATAGGACAAACTCCATATAAAAACAACCAGTTGCAGAACCGAAATTAGAACCTGTTATAATACAGTATAAGCTGCTCTGCAACCAGTTATTTGGATTTTACTATTTTACTGGGTAATTAGTTGCTTCTGCAAAGAATGCAATGCACAATTCGGTTGGTACTACTGAACCTCTAATTTAGTGGAATATTTGATTGCGAACACCGTATTTGCAGTAACCACTTTTGATTATCGACAATTGTTTAATTATCGACAATTTCTTTTTTTGAAAAGTTGATTGGAAATATCAGTAATTGGATAAATGGATGGTTTTTCAGTTCCTTTTCCCTCTTTTTAAATTCCAGTACAGTATTTTTGTTTTTTAAATCGGTTATTGGTAGTTACAAATAAAATAACGTCCTATCAAATAAATTTTTAATGGTTTCAACCTAATTCCAACCAATCCTTTTCTGGGTGTAGAAGAAAAAACATAAGAAAGTGTAACCTTTACGTACAATTTAATTTTCTTCTAAGCCCCGTTTACATAATCACACAAGTGTGTTATACATGTCAGAAATGTGTTGTATAAGGCAAATGTATATAAAAAGTATGTGAACACAATTCGTAACACACATGTCAAAAAATAGACACACATTTAAAAATATCTACACACATTTTTTGACAAGCTTTATTTTTTGAAATATTTCACAATATTACCACTTGTCTGAACACAAGTGTTGTCTTATACACAAATAAAAGTAAACAGAGATTAAAATCAACATATGGTGTAAAAAATAAATAATTAGAAGACAAAATAGCTGTTTAAATGTATTTTTTGCGTGTATCGATAACAGTCAAACGATCAATCAAACGAATTTTTGTTAAATACTTTTCTGATAGACATATAATTTTATCACACTTATCATTATAATTGTATGAAGTAAAGTATAAACACACGTGTGATAATGTAAACGGGGCTTAACTGATATATTTTTAAGTAATTGATATTGATGTTTAAGTATTTCATTTGATTTAATACATATTTTCAACCCCACTGTAGCTACACATCAAAAAACGAAGAAAAAACGCGAATGTAGTAAAGTTTTGAAAAAAAAAATTATAACCGAAAAACTTTTAAATTAATTATTAGAAAAAAGTAAAATGTGTGTAGTGATGCGCGCTGAGGCATCAAAAACTCATACATTACACATCATCTACATTTACACACACTTAAAAAAATAAATGAAAAGTAAAAATAATAACAAAAAATCCCCCTACTCCGTTTCTAGTACCCATTACCACAGCCCCCATAATTTTTGTTTTTTTTTTTTTTTTGAAGACTCATGCCACTTTGTAGCTTAAGAACGAGGTAGTGAAAATAAAAACACACACACAAACATCAAACTTACTTTCTTTTTTTTTGTATTTTTAATATTTTTACCATATATGCATGTCACCTCCCTAGGCAATTTCCGTTTGCCAAATTGAAAAATTACGAGTAACAGAAAACAGAAACAGCGAAATATAAAAAAAAAATGAAAAGAAGTTTTTCACATTTTATACGCTCATTACATAATTTCAAAGTACATGTACTGAATTTTACTTTTTTCACTTTGTTAGAAAAAAAAAATGTTAAATGAAAAAAAAAAAAAGAAAGTGAACAGAAACAAAAAATCTAACGAAACTCGGAGATCTCAAGCTCAAGTTTAAGGTGTAGATATTAATGTGTGTGTGTAAATGTGTGTGCGTATAATTGTATCAGTGTGTATCTAAATGTACTAAGTACTAATTTTTCGTTATTGTTGTTGCTGTTTTTTTGGTTCCACATACGCCAATGAAAATTAAAATGAAAAATTTCAAATGACGTGGAGGAGCTATAATATGAGAAGAAAAAAACACTAAAGGTTGTCAAAAAATTTTTCAAACTCAACGGCAACAACAAAGGAGTGAGTTTGAAATTTAAATGAGTTGGGAAATTATCCTAACATATCCCCCTACTCCTTGAACTACACCACCCCTTCTCTACGTAAACAATGCGTAGGCTTATATAAGTATTAGTACTAGTTGTTGTTTTATATATTTTCTGTTGTTTTTTAGAGAATGCGTGTATGTGTGAGTGTTTTATCATGTGTAGCTAAAGAAAATTACTTAAAAAAAAAGTTAATGTAAATGACAGAGATTTAAAGAGTGGTTTTTATTAGAACTTTTAATTACATGAAGAAATTTGAAAGAATTTTTTTTTTTCTTAAACTACACCATAGATTTTGTTTAATACACACAGAAAACAGTTTTTTAGTTCCAACCGAATTTTCTTTTCAACTGAATTTTTGTGTTTCCACTAATACTATGTATTATACGCTCAAAAGGAAGAGCTTTACATATTTATAAAAAAATTGTAAATATGATGAAAAACTTGATTGATTGCCGCCCAATGTAACACTTCATAAATATGATGAAGCTGTTTCATAAAAGTTCAAATTGAAGACAGGCTTCTAAGAAAACTTTCTTATGAAGAAGTTTCATAGCGTTTCATGAAATGTTTCATAAATGTTGTAAGACCATTTATTAATATGATAAAACAAAATGAAAAATGTTCTTTTGGTAGCCTACGAATACATTAAATGCTACCTCCAGTGAAGTTAATACATTATTTTCAATTATTAAAACTAAAAATTTCAAATTTTGATACATAATTAATATTCCTTTTTATTAAAATTCAGAAAAAATAAATTAAGTTAAAAATTTTTAATTGTGGATTTAAAAACATTAGTTGATGTTTAGATTTTCCGTTTCCGCTGAAATTCAAAAAATTAACTCCATTCATGCAGGTGTCAAATAACTTTTTTTCTAGTGTTTTTTCTGTTAATTAAAGTAAAAAATAAAATTATAATTTTTCTGTTAATATGGAAAAAATATTCATGATCTTTAACGGAACTAACCAACATCTCACAATTAAATTTATATTCACAAAATTTATACAAAATTTATAACACATCAACTGATTAGAATTTCCGACTTATAATTGATGTTATGATAGTTTCTGAATTTAAAATAGTAAGTTACAAATTATGTTTTCTTAATTTAAAATGAAAATTCTTAATTTCTATTGATGATTTCTAAATTTCAAATGAAAATCCTAAATTTCAATTGACAGAAAAACAAAAAAAAAAACCCATTCAGAAACTCCCAATGGTACAAAAAATCAATCACTGGCATAGCACTTGCTAACCGAGGAAATGTAAATAAATTTCCAAAAAGCATTTTGCCAGTATTTGTTTTACAATAATTTTAGTGGTCTAAAAAAAACATTGGCAAACAATTGGCTGAGACCAATATGCCAGCGTTGGCAAAAAGTGTTTCCACAATGCTATCAGTCATAAATTACAAAAGGCTCAAAAGTCTTACCATTTTATAGTTTGTAGTCAGAAAGTTCCGAGTTTGATCCCGGTTGCAGGCATACATTATTGTGTGATTTTTTTATAAAGGGTCCGCCATCTAACGTTTTTTTTTTCAACTAGTGCTTATTTCGTGAATGGTAACACTTAGCTCATGTCTGATTTGAATGATAATTAGTTTCATCCTTCCGCTGAACGAATATGGTTGTGTATACGCTTGAACAAGCCTGGGAAATATTGCGACATTACTTTGAAAATCATGGTAATGAGCAAGGAGTGGCCGCTACAGTCAATGGCTATCGTTATCGGGCCATGTTGAACGAATTTTTGTTCACAAAAATTGAAGAGGAGGATATTGGCAAGATTTGGTTTCAACAGGACGGCGCTACGTGCCACACAGCCGAAGCTACACTCGATGTTTTGCGCCCCGTTTTTGAAGATCGCATTATCAGCCGCAGAGCTGATGTCGTTTGGCTACCTCGGAGCTGCGATTTGACACCGTTGGACTATTATTTGTGGGGTGCCGTCAAAGATAAGTGTTACGCCAACAAGCCAGAGACAATTGACGCTTTAAAGGACAATATTCGTGAAGCCATTGGTGAAATACAGCTGCACACAATCGTTAATGTGCTTAAAAATTGGACCGATAGTGTAGGCTACTGCATGGCCAGCCGAGGCAGCCATTTGAATGAAATTATTTTCCATTATTAACCGGAAGGATTGTACTTTCAAATAAAAAAAGAAATTTGAGAAAATATTCAGGAGCTTTTTTTTATAGCATTTTCAAAAAAAAAAAAGTTATTTGGCGGACCCTTTATTTTTTAACAGGTTTTTATAAAAAATGTTTTTTTTTTTGTGTTTCTGGAAAAGCTCTTTTAAGACCAACTTTTTATTTGTTTTCCCAACGTAGGCAAGTTGTTTCCAGCAAACCTTATGCCAAAGCAAACATATTTGAGCAGCCAACTGTTACCCAGCTGTTATAATTCATTTACGTTTAAAACTACCAAGCTTCGAATATCTGCGGAACTAATAAAATTATAAATAAACTTTTTTTAAATTTTATTTCGGAAAATCAATTGTTATACCACATATTTCATGGTTTTACCAACATTTTGTCAATGTTGGAAATTTTCTTCACCTAGTGCTTGTCCGACACTATTTGAAAAGATGTACCTTCTTCTGTCTGATGATGTTATCATTTTGGTTTTGGAAAAGCAAGTTTTGGCAGCAATTGCACAACCTGTTAAAGTACCTTGTCAGAGTTGGTCCGTTTGTCTTTTTCTGTTTATTTAACTTTTTTATGAATTGAAATGAAGATTTATGAAGCATTTGTCATATATTTTAATGAAACTCTTCATAATATCTATGAAAACTTCCTAAATATGATGAATGATTGATAATAAACGATTTATGAAGCAGTCTCATCAATATGAAGGAAAAAATTTTCCCTGAGTATAACAACCGACATGTATTTATAAATTTTGAGTTTTTATTGTTACAATTAAATATGTTTATGGATTGTAGTATTCTAAAAATATACTTACATACGTTCCATAAAATTTATTTTATTAATAAAAAATTTTTATGCAGCGAACAGTGTTTGAACCGGTGACCTCCTGTTTATCGGGTAATTACTTTACCTATAGGCTAAACACAATTTAAATTTTCTTCAATATCGATTTGAAAATCCAAAACTTTGGATGATGTTTGAATATTTTGCTTAATTGTATGTATTTTCTGGTCATGATTAAGTTTAATTGCTCTAATGATGAATTTTAAATACTTACAATTAAAATTATTGAATAACAAAAATGAAAATTGTTCAAGTTCGATGCCATACTCTATATTTCTTTATTAGGATATTGTCGTGGCAAATAATCTATAGAGTTTTGTTGTCAAATTTATTAATTGACCACTTTCAGGAATGTGTTGATAGATCTATTTCGGGTATTTTCCAGGTTCCCATCTTCAGAACACGTTTTGCAAAAAGTGACAATCCCATGCAAAACATCAAACATTCATATAACCTAGTTATCCACTAAATGAGAAGTAATATATGATATTGAAGTTAAAGATTACAACTAATGATCAAAAATTATCACCGATGATTGGAGGTGACGGATTTGCACATTATGGGTACATGTATATACATTTTTTTAACGTGGCCAGTTACTACAAGACAGTTATTTGTGCAGTAATGTGCTTGTAGTTGTTTTAAATGCAATTGCAGTTGTTTAACTTAGAAAAAAATTAAGGTTTTAGATGGTTGATTTTTAAACAACCAACACAAATTAACGCATTTCGGTAACAGTTATTTTATGCAGTTGTTTTCGACTTTTTGACAAAGTGTGTGTATAAAAAGATACAAAAACAGAAAACCAACATGGCGTCTGTAAAAACGGCTAGTTTATACACTTCTCTTTTATGTTTAGTGTAAAAAAGAATGTTGATGAAGAAAGACATATAAAATGAAAACGCTGTAAATTTTATTAAATAAATAAAAAATAAAGCTAAGATTTGGAATTGAAATAAATTTGTTTACTTGAATATTATTATATGTTGTATTTCTTTTCTTGTAGCTATTTAATATTTATTTTATTTTATTTTTATTAATTAATAATCAAAATAATTATACCAGACGTACTACGCTCAGAGTGTTATGTAAACTTTTTATAGTTTAATAAAAAAGTGTTTAGTTGAGTTAAAACTTAATGAACATGCATTTATTTTTCAAAAAAATATTTTTTTCAACTTTTTTATACATTTGTTCAAAATAATTTAATACCATTTACTGATTTTTTGAGTTTCATTTATTATTTTCATTTATTTAAATTTTCATAAAAATTAAACCACAAAAACGGAATATTGTAGTTTATTTATTTCAAAACAAAACACTGAAATAATTTAAAATAACTGAATATAACTTTGTTTTTATCGATCTGTAGTTAGAATTTGAACATTTATTTTTAACTTAATATTCTTTTGAAACGTAAGTAGACCGGATTTCAAGTGATTTATCATTTATGTTAAAATACATTAATTTAAACTACAAACTATTTCGAGTGTATAACTAACAACAAATATTCTTTGAAATCGTTTGGTTTTTTATTAAAAATTTGTTTGGAGTTTGAAAAGTACATGCTAATAGTTTTCAGAAAAATACTAGTTTTAGCTGTAATAAGTAAGATAAAAACCGTTTTTGAAAACATTCCGCAGATAAAATAAGGCTGTTAGTGCTTGTTAAGCGATATATCTCCTTTTCATATGTCAGGGGATCAGTTCATTAAATATAATTGACATAATTTTACCCAGTGCCGGGTTTTGTAAAAATAATATTTTGTAAATTTTTAAAATGGCGAATTGTTATTACTCATATAATTTGCGTGGCAATGTAAAAAATGTTTAACTACAAAAACTTCAAATATATTTAGTATCTCAAATTACCATTTTCTATGTTGTCATTAGGTTTAGTCAGTCATTCATAGCTTTTGAATGCCTGCTCTGATTTTGCTTATTTTAAATACCAAAATATCAAAAAACGTAAGGCTATGATAAATATTTTGAGTTAAAATCAGCTTTCCTGGCTACTTATTAAGAACGTCAACATTATTTCAATAGACATACATATCTGAATAGACTCCGCTATTGATACAGATGCAGTTAATAGGGTCCCAGATATTTTTTTTTCTATGAGTTACAAACATAATAACAAACTAATTTATATATATATTAGGGTGTCCCATTCAAAAAAAATTTTGGGGATCATTCTTAATTTGAATACTCATAAGGCTAAGAATTTTTGAGAAATTTTTCAGATTTTTCGGAGGTGGTTTAGAGGTCGCGCAAATCGATTTTTTACCAAAAATCGAGCTTTTTTGGGTTTTTTTTGGAATTTTGCTTGAAAATTGGTAAAAAATCGATATTTCTTCAGCATCTGAGTTAATATTCTTAAAGAAAATTTTCCGATCTTTAATTTTATGTGCATAAATAATAAGTTTCGGCAATGATTTTGCACATTTTGACAATTTACTAACGGTTTTTCGTAAATTTTCAACAAATATGGAAAATAATGCTTTATAACTTTTAAAATTTATATATAGACTAAAAAACTAATGATGCAGTTTAATAGATTATTAAGTTTTAAATTAATTAGCAGAAAAAAAATGAATTTTCTCTCACCGTTCTCGAGTTATACCCTTTTAAAGCTTTGTACACATTGTATGATATGTATAATACTATAAGGTGTGAACTAGGTTTGCATTGGTTTAAACTTTAAATAATTGGATTTAGAAAATGTTTTTACAAATAAAATAATAGTTACTTACCACTCATACATAACAATTATATTAAAAACAAAGAAAAATAGATTTGTTATAAATCATTTATTAGAGTTCTTGCGATGCTGCTCTACCCCCTGCAGTAAACTCTGAAAGTCTGTTTCAGAAGTTGTGATATTGATATAACTATTAGCCAAGGCCACACCACGTTCTGCGACATCATTTACAACTTGCAATTGTTGAACTTTGTGTTTTGCTTCCTGAAATGATTTGTTGTTTTCCCATTTTTCTGGATCCGTTTGTAAAAAATCAGTAGAAATGTTACAGGCTTCAAAAAAAGTTAGTTCCCCCAAATCCAATAAATCATGAATTTTAGTTCGAGCCATATCAGTGCCACCTAGTGATAACGGCTTTTTGGCTACTTTTTTTTGCTGTCCACAACTTGACAACACTTAAAACTAAGCTTTGACATACAATAAATAAATTTTCAAATCTCATAATCTAAAGTTTACAACAAATCGGATGCCCAAATCTTATAGTACTAAAAATTTCATACAATGGGTGCAAAGCTCTAAAAGGGTATAACTCGAGAACGGTAAGAGAAAATTATATTGTTTTTTCTGCTAATTTATTTAAAGCTTCATAATCTTTTAAACTGCATCATTAGTTTTTTTAGTCTTCATACAAATTTTAAAGGTTATAAAGCATTCTTTTTCATATTTGTTGAAAATTTACAAAAAACTGTTATATAATGTATCAAAATGTGCAAAATCCCTGACGAAACTTATTACTTATGCACATAAAATTAAAGATCGGAAAATTTTCTTTAAGTATATTTACTCAGAAGCCGAAAAATTACCGATTTTTTAGCAATTATCAAGAATAATTCAATAAAAGCCCAAAAAGCTCGATTTTTGGTACAAAATCGGTTTGCGCGACCTCTAAACCACTTCCGAAAAATTTGATAAAATTCTCAAAAATACTTTACCTTATGAGTATCCAAATTAGGAAAGATATTCCGAGAAAATCCAAATTTTTATTTTTTTTGGGACAACCACACAGTGGGAAATATATTTAGTAAAATATAACTGTTTTCATTGATCATATTAATTTGGTTCCACTATCATTGAATTCAAATCTTAATTAATTAATTATTTTAAAACTCTTAACACATACATTCAAAACAATATTTTCTTGTAATGCCATCATCATCCATAGCAAACAAAAGAAAAATAAAACAAGTGCACCAAATGTGAGTTAGGAGTTTATTGTTGCTGTGAAAATTATTATAGTGGGAGCCCTGTTCTGTAGATATATTTTTATAATATTTGTAAAATTGTTGTTGCTATTATATTTTTATATTTTTCTACTCTACGCAACTTATTCTTTTGTCTAAATTTTATTTATTTATTTCACATACATGTTCTCAATTTTTTCTGTTCAGTACTTTTCAATTTTATTTTACTTTTATTTCGCTTTAGTGCGTATGTATGCGTAAGAATATTAATGTACATACTAACTGTTGTTAAAAGCATTAAAAAAACTACCCTTTTTTAAAATTTTTATATTATTTTATCTTAAACACTAAGCAGCAGTATGCCACCAACAACAACAACAACAAAAACACTATGCAGCATCATACGCAATTTTTTACATTTACAGTGGTGTAATATAGAGCAAAGGAATAGGTAAATTTTTAAAAGGTTTTCAAAGAAAACATTGATCATGTGAAATGTTATGAAAAAAAAACAAGATGTGAGGATAATAAATAAATATTTGAGAAATTAAGGGATGATTAAAAGGATATTTTCTTTGGTAATTAAATAACAACTGGTAAATTGATTAAATGATTTTTAGTTGTGCAGTCATTTATATGTTTCTTATTTGACCGTTTCTATCTGGATGATGATTAAACTGTTTTTCAGTTTTTGTTTTATTATTTAACTATCAATATAACTTACGATTTTAAACAAAAAAGCTGTTAATATGGATTTTTTTAAAGTAATTTACAAAAAAATTTTAAAAAATAATCGAAACATATTTAAAAATGTATTACAAAGGGTGTTTTTTATAGAGGTATAAAACTTGGAAATAGAATAAAACAAAGATGAATTTTTTAAAATGACATGAAATTTACTTTATTCGATAGATAATCTTCTGGCATTATAATTTAAATATGACTTCTGGCATAGGACCGCCACGGCTGGCTCGGACGTAGTTTAATCTGGAGGTACAATTTTCGATGTATTTTTGCAACATTTGTGGCCGTATATTAGCAACAACGCGGCGCGAATGTTGTCCTACAAGTGGTCAATCGTTTCGGGCTTATCGGCGTAGACTAACGACTTCACATTTCCCCACAGAAAATAGTCCAGCGAAGTTAAATCGCACCATCGTGGAGGTCAATTCACGGGTCCGAAACGTTAAACTATGCGGTTACCAAACTTTCCCTTCAATAAATCAATTGTGGCACGAGCTGTGTGACATGTTGCGTCGTCTTGTTGAAACCACAGCTCCTGAACATCATGGTTCTTCAATTGATGAACAAAAAGTCAGTAATCATGGCTCTATAGCAGTCACCATTGACGGATAGACTGATTGGGGTATTCCTTTACGCTACGCTTTACAGCAGCAATGGCTTCTTTTGTACGCACTGTACGACGTCGCTGTGGATGCATATTGTAATTTAGAGTAAACGTGGTGCGAAAACGTTCCATAGTTAATTGAATTAATTGCTCTGATAGACGATTATGTTGACCATAAAATGGACGTCGACGTTACGGGCAACGTATTTCGAACAGAACCATGATTTTCAAAATAAATTTGCACAATTTGGAATCGTTGTTCAGGCGTCTGTCTATTCATGTTGAAATGCCTAACCAAACTAAACATAAATCACTTGGCAGCTGACAAAATGGTCGCCAGTTGAAAAAGTGTTGCCAACTCAAAGTTCTATACCTGTATAAAAAACACCCTTTACTTAATTCCTGATGTGTTATAAAACCAACGATAAACTGATATACAATGTATACTTTAGAGTAGACTTTATAATAGAACGTGATCCTAGGAACTTAACAGAGAGAAATACCCGTAGTTAGTTTTGAATGATAAATATTGTCAAAATTTCAAAATAATTAAAGATAAAACTATTTTAAGTTAAAAAAAGTCGTAATATTTTTTTTATCAGTTCTTGTCCTGCAGGTAAAATGGGCAATTCTGAGACTCAAAAGGGGAAAAGTTTGGCACTAGACGGCCTGCTTGCCCAAAATGTTTTGGCTACAAAATATGTGTTTTCTAGAGTATGGGACCACTGATAAAGTGCGTGGAAGAAATGGGGATTCAAATATGGAAAATTCTCTCCTTAACGAACGGCCCGACCAAACCGCTTTGGCTATAAACTTGAAACTTAAAACTAAAAATTTATAAGGCACCTTTTAATATTTTTGCCAGAAAATCGGGGGTTTTATAGACCATAATGAAATTTTTAAAAATTTTCATAAAAATTTCAAAAAATGCCAAAAAAAAAATTTTGGAATATCGTATTTTAAAATCTTACTAAGTTTTACTTTTTTAAATTTCCATTCATATGACTTTTATATAATAATAAAAATATATATAAAAATGTTTGCTAAAATACAAAAAAATAGTTAGTAATGACGTTGCCGAAAAAACTTCTAAAATTAAAAGCTTTTCATGCTAAATATTAGTAAGATAAGAATAGCAAATATATATCTGTTGAATCCACAAATATTTAGTTATATTTGAGTTAAGTTTTAGTCAATTGAAAGGATGCGCGGCTCCAGCAATTAATATGCAAGGAAATTTCATACGGCCTGATGTACGAGGGCTGTACCAAAGCAATGCCTGATGAAGCAATTTGAACTTTGATTCATTAATTTGTGCCCATCATCTTCACGACACTGTTTTTGTTCTATTGTAAACAAACGCGGCACCCATCGGGCGCACAGTTTTTTCAGGGAGCTTTAGTATGCTATGGAGGGAATAAAAACCCCCCGGAAAAAACTTGAGGATGTAGGAAAAATCTAAAAAGCTGCCGGAAAATAAAAAATCTGGCTTTGTTAGGATATTTTTCGAGAAATTTAATATAACTATGCTACCTTTCAGCTTACTATAGCATCAGGGGTTTTCAGAAAGCTCTTTATAGTATAACACACGACCAAACAATAGGAAATATAAATTCTATCCACTATTATATTTGGTGGAAACTAACAACAAATCTTTCTATTTTATATATTATAATGAGCGAAGACAAACAAAGAAGCAAAATTCAATACACTTAAAGCTCAAATATTATAAAAAAAAGTAAAATGTGATACATCTACACTTTTTTTAAAAAAGTTAAATTTAAGGTAATAAATAATACTTTATGAGTAAAAAAGAATTTTATATTAGAAAATCTTAAAAAAACAAGTAAAAGCTCAAAAATCTTAAGCACAAAAAAATTAAAGCTTAAAACTTTTATCTAGCCCAAATCTCTATCTAGCCCAAAAAACTGAATTGGATTTAGCAAAAAAATTGTAATATTCTATATTTGTCGTGTGGAATTAAATTTTCTATCAAAATTATTTGTTTTCAATCCAATAAGTTGCATTTTTAAGAAAAAAATCATATCTCGAATTTAATTTAGTTGAATTTATGAGAGACTTTTTATGAATACAGATTTTGGAGTAAAATTGCATAAGTAGGAGGGCCTCAATTGGATTGGCGTTCTTTCACGATCTTGGGGATCTTTCAGGTGCTGGTATTCCGCACCTTCTTAGCTTCGTAAGGAGCTCTAACTGGTTCAACGGTGGAGTCTGATCGGTAATCCGTCAGTATCGTGGCATCACAACGGACCTCAGAGTCTAAGTATGCTGGTGCTCATGGAGCCGGCTACCACTCCGACCTAACCTAACATACTAATCTAATAAAATCATCAAAAAAAATTGCTAAAAATTAGTAGACAAAAATTATTTTTGCTGATTTTATTTAAATTAAATAAAATTCAGCTCGAATATAACAAAAATTTTGTAAATTTAACTATTTTATTTTTGCTGCTGTTATCTTACTAACATTTAGCAAAAAAAAAATCTGCAGTTTTTTTCTTTCGATTTTATTTTTATTAGTGTGTCTTTCTTAACTCTTTGTGAAGCTACTAACTCAATATTTTTTTAGTGTATAAATACAATTTAGTGGTTGTAGAACTTAAAATAATTTAATATTTTGACTAAAATCATAAATAAAAAATGCAAGAAAATTGTGGATAAAAAGTGATAAGTAATTTTTGCTTTTGCAGATGGGACTTTTTTCAAAAATTATTTAGAAACATAAAAAAGGCTTATGTTTATATCTATATTAATGAGAAAATACGAAAATTCATTTCTCGGAAATAAATTTTGGATTTTTATATAATTTTGGAAAATCTAACAAATTTGAATTTTTCAAATACACAAAATCAACATGTGCCAAAACTTATTTCATGTTTACTTAAACCATAAATAATATTAATAAAAAAATATAATATCAGAGCTGCCAAATAACAGTTTTAAAAATAAATCAAAATATACGATATTTTTACAAAAAAAAAATTGAAAAATCGGTTAAGTTCTAAAATTAAAGTATCACATATTTCTGAATCAAGATTTTTCGTTAAAATTATATAAAATTAAAATGCTAAATCTACTACCTACTACTATTAAAGTTTTAACTGTGGTTGCTTATATTTTCACTAAAGAGCTCTTTAAGGCAATGAAGCAGTCTTTTTATCTGCTAAGTTTGTTTGAAAAATATTCAGCGAATCTATAACTTATCCTTAATGAGTTAATGTGAAAATGGTACATTACCTACAAACGTTTTTCCATTCCCCAGAGCTTTTAGAAAACTTTTTGAAAAAAACTTTCATGTTTTAATCCCACTGTAATCTAGCGGTATTGGCAAGTGTATGTAAAATAGGTATAGGTACATTTAATAGTGGCATGGTAATTTTTATGTGTATGTTAGATACTTTCCTTTCTTTTTTTACGTATAAATATACAACAAATATTAACTACGTGTATACGCACTATGTACTTAAACATTTGTACTTACACTTACGCAGTCGCTGGTTGAATGTTGCCGCCAACAACAACAACCAGAAGAATAATATCACTACAACCACCTCCACTGCCACCACTATGACTACTGCCACTACCATACCATCATCATCGTCATCATCATCAGCAGCAGGAACAAACATCTTATACTACTTTACTACACACACACTATACCGCATTATATTACAAAACATTCCAACAATTTTTTTTTTTCAACAATTTTATATTTTTATTTCCATACTCTACTTGTATGCAAAACATATACAATACAAGGAATACGCTTATACAACATACGCGCGAGTTATATGCCTTTTTTCAAATTTTATTGTTGTTGCTGTCTTCTCGTAGTAAGTGTACAAACAAACTCCGTTCAACGACGAAAACATTAGCTCAAGCTCTAATATCAACATAAAAAAACTATACTACACACACACACGCACACATAGTAAAACCGGAAACACCCTTCTAGTTCCTAACGAATGATTGTTTTGTATGTGTGTGTGTGCATGAATTTTTTTCATTTTCAAACGAAAAAATTTTAAAATCCCAAATTACAACAACAACCGAAAAAATGAAAAAAGGCGAAAAACGCACACGAAATAAAATATAAATATGTACATATTACATGACTACAACAAAAGACCATAACAACAACATTATACACTCATAGAAATAAATCTATAAAAACAGCACATAAAGCTACTAAAAATAAATTAAAAATGATGTTTGCAGAAAAAACTGAAAAAATTTGCAGATATTTTTTGGGTTAAATATTACAAAATAAGAACAGCAAAATAGAACTGTTAACTTTACAAAAATTTAGTTATATTCGAGTTGAATTAGTTAATTAAATATAGCAATTCACTCTGCTAAAATTTGTAAAAACTTTTACTAAACACATATTTGTAGACTAAGGTGGTCAAAAAAAAAAAGAAAAGTTGGAATTCGCGAGCTTAAAATATGCCATTATGAAAATAAATAAGGTCTGCCAAAAAAAAAAAATCTCAACAAAATGTTGTTTAGAGGTCGAATTTCTCGAAATTGGAAAATTTCATACAAAAAAGTATCGAACTTTGATCAAAAACTTAATTGAATCTTTGAAAAACGCGAATAATTTGCATTATCAACTAATTCTTTTTAAATTTCGTTTGCAGATTCTTGATCTTAATTAAAATCAAGCTCAGATTTGAGAAACTTCTTAATATAAGGCGTATTTGGATTTATATTTACTAGTTTTCAGAAAATTTTATAGCTTTAACAAAAATATGTAATTTTACATATCATTTGTAAGAAAACAGCGAATAACTTTAAAGTTATTAGATTTTTAATTTTGATTTCATATTCCCTATCTGCACATCATTTTAGACTAGATTAGACAATTATGTAAATGTACATCGAGTAGGTTAAGCAAAAATGTAAGTTAAAATCAACCCTTAATTGAATTTCTTCTGGACACAAATTACTAATTCTTAAAAGCTAACATTTTCTGCAACCTCGAAATGTTAACGACTTTGGCTGAAACTAGGCACATGGAGTTTTTAGACATCGGCATAAATTGTGGAGAATTCAATATCCAACTTTCATAATTTTTTGGACTAGTTACTCTAATGAAGACTACTACAAAACTGTAATATCAACAAAAATTTTGTTATATTTACCTTAACAGTATATTTTGCTCAGACCAACAGAAATGTTTACAAAAATCTTGTAAATTACTGATTTCACAACCCGATGAAAAAAGTTCCGATATAGGTATATATAATCATGTATAGTAATATATATATAATCCCACATCACATCATATCTCGGCTGATCCGAAAAATGGCGTACATGACATTATCTCATGGGATCTCATTTGATTTAATTTTCTCCGAAAAATGGGTTTATCTAATTTGATCTTAATTTGATACAATCTGATATAATTTCACAATTTTTTTGGAAATCAGGACAACTATTTTGTTCTAAATTCCAAATTATAATGAAAACTTAAATATAAATCAATGGATTGGAAAATACTACTTGATTTCAATTTGACTTATACACTGTGTTGCATACACTGATAGAAAAAACTTAGTAAACATTTTTGCTAAAACTACTAAAAACTAGTTAAAAATTACATTACTTAGCTAAATATAAATAAGATAAGAATAGCAAAAATAAATCTATTGAATCTACAAATATTTAGTTATACATGAGCTACATTTTAGTTAACCGAAGGTAACAAATTAATCTGCTAAAGTCAACAAAAAATTTGCTAAATATTAGTAGACAAAAAAAATAATATCAGTTTTTCTCTTATTTTTTTTAATGCGAATAAAAATCAAAGAAATCAGCAATCTACAACTTTTTTGCAAAAATATCTGTTGATATTTTTGCAAAAATATCTGTTGTTTATTTGCATTCTTCTAAATTTAACAAATATTTTTTGATATTACTGTTTTTGTTTAATGTTTTTAGTCTACAAATATTTAGTAAAAGTTTTTACTAATTTTAGAAGAGTAAATTGCTATTTTCAATTAACTAAAATTCAATTCGAATATAACTAAAATGTTGTAAGGATAACAGTTTTGTTTTTGATGTTCTTATTTCATTAATATTTAGCAAATAAATACTTTTAGCAGTTCTTTCTGCAACGTCTTTTTTGACTAATTTTTAGTAGCTTTTTCTGCTATTTTGACAGGTTTATTTCTATGAGTGTAGCTATAACGTTATTTTGCTTTCCAATAGAACAACTGAATCGATCACTTTGGTGTCCTCGGTATATTAACTCAATTATGTCCAGCTTTCGATTGATGCAACACAATTTTTTTTTTTTTTTTGATTATGAAGGTGTCTAGTGCTTCTAGTGTTATTTATAACGTAATTCTAACCCATTAACACTTACTGTCACCATATGAGAACACCTCGATTTTTACGATTTTCTCTGAAACTATTTGTACAATAATTTAAGTATTTTTTCTAATCGCATAATATCTTCATCCTTTAAATTCCTTTGAGAGCAAATTAAAGAAACAAAATTTTGGGAAATTTTTTAGCAAAGGAAAAATTTTAATTTACAAAATGTTTGATAATTGTGAAATGATATGTATTATTAACACTAAATATTTGGTCAAGCACTATTTAACAATATTCAACAATACCAAATTTTGAAAGGTTCGATAAGGGGAGCTGATATTCGCTTTTCATAAATTCTACCAAATTGGAGTTGAGACTTGATTGATGCTGCTTATTAAATTGAAGATAAATATTTTAATAGAAAAAAGTTAATCCAACGCTACATAGATCTCATATTATGTATTTATTTTCAGCTAAATTCGATACGGTTCTTTGGGCTATAAACATTTTAAAATTTTAAACGGCGTTTTCTTAAGATTTTGGTCTTTTAATAAAGGGAATGTTCCCTAATATGGCCCTACACCTGGTATTTGGGCATTATAAAAAACTTAAAACTACACAGTGCAATCTCATGTTTAGGGGTTAAAAAGTGGGTAAAAAATAATCCAATTTTATGGTTTTTTAATATATTTCTTGTTTAATATATTAATTAATTTGCGAATTGGGTATCAAATGAAAGGTATTTTGAAGGTGCATCTACTGGTATTATTTTAGAATACCAATTTGTAAGGGAAGTTATTGTTGGTTGGAGTTCAAATTAAGATATAATGCTTATTCAATTTTATCGATGGAGTGTCGGGGCTTTTTCAATTTTCGAAATCATTCGGCTTTAACACGACTTTTCCCGAAGAGCTATTATAATAAATATATTTAATAGTGAATTTTATCGTTGATCTATAAATTTATGTGTGAGATTTTATTTGTTCGGTTTTAGATCATGACAAATTTTTCTCTAAATTAACAGAAAAATTATAATTTTTATATGATAATTTACTTTGATTATTAGAAAAAAACACAGAAAAAGTTATTAGACACTAGCATGAATGGAATGCATTTTCTGACCCACTACGGTCTTCATCAACATTCTTCGTGCCATTTAGTGTTAATCGTAAATATCATCTATTTAACTCACACGTTAAAAAAATTGGGTAACGTTAAATCCCACATTACTCTGTGTGTTGAGTTAGAATTAAATTTACCACGAACGATTTCTATTTATAGTGTGTTTGTCTTTTCTCTAGTCATTATCATAGTTGTCAGTTTAACTTTCAGTTAAAAGTTTTAAATGGCAGTTCTTTTCTCTAATGTCATCATATACTATCCTTCTACATTAGCAAAGCATATCAACAAACACTAAAGATTTTTTTATTAATACATATGTCGAGCATATACATTAAACGATTTTTACACTGTACCTGGTGAGTGGTTTTAATAGTGAATTTTATCGTTGATCTATAAATTTATGTGTGAGATTTTATTTGTTCGGTTTTAGATCATGACAAATTTTTCTCTAAATTAGCAGAAAAATTACAATTTTTATATGATAATTTACTTTGACTATTTGAAAAAAACACAGAAAAAGTTATTAGACACTAGCATGAATGGAATGCATTTTCTGATCCACTAAGGTCTTCATCAACATTCTTCGTGCCATTTAGTATAATTTTATAATTTTTCTGTTAATTTAGAGAAAATTTTGTCATGATCTAAAACCGAACAAATAAAATCTCACAAATAAATATATTTTTAATAAGTGGCAACCGTGGGCCCACAGCTTAGGCAATATGGATATAAACATTTTTTTTACGAGTACTTTAATATTGCGTTCAAAAAAATTGAGATTTCAACATTAATAATTATCCAAGTTGAAAGTTAACTCGCATAAGAAAAGTTATGTTAAAGTTTTCTCCTAAAACACATTTTGGTATATAAATAAATATTACAGCTATAAATATTGTCGAAAATACAGCTATAAATAATTGTGTTAAAATTAACAAGAAAAATTCTTTACTTCTAAAGTAAATACTTCGCGTTATATTCTAAAAAGTTTTGCTAACATACTTTCGATTATAACGCAAATACTAAAAGCATTACCTGGTAAAATTTCTTTAAACTTTAATCGGTACAGGGTAGATTTGCTTTAAATACATTTTTGATAGTTATGAGCCAAAATACAGCTTTTGTAACATTATATGTGATGCAATAAATAATTCTACAAAAATGTGATAGAATTTGTTTGGTTTTATTGCGTAATATATATTTATATATAATTATACATGGAAGTATATAAGATCTCATTTATACATACTTATATATATATCAACTTATATACAATTTGATTAATTTCTGTTGAATTGTACCCAACTTATAGAAGGAGTACAGTTAATTCCAAATGTGTTAATTGGTATTTTAGTATTTACATACATATTTTCGTATGCAAAAAAAACGCAAATTTTCAGTCTCTACAATTTTTATTTTAATTTATTTGCTTTTATAAATATTAACAAAATATTAAACTAAAATTGCATGAAGGAAAGGCATACACGTGAAGATGTAACGAGTGCTTCAGCTGCTCAATATTTCTTTTTCCAGAATTTTCTCAGGAGTTCTGTAATAGATATTATTTTAAACAAAATTTGTTGGTCCATTGATTGTTTTTGGTTTAGCTTATTTTTTTGTTATGCATATTCCAATTCTAATTATGAAAAATATCTAAAATGTGTTGGTTATTTTAAACTCACAAAAAAAAATTAAATTTTCTTTTGTTATTTTCTATTTTGACAACCAAAACTTACTACTGTTTGTAGGTAAAAATATTTAAAAACATATTTTCCAACATGCAGATTACTATTATTTTTGCGTATTTTTGAAGACCTAAATGTGTACATTAGTTATCTAAGCATTTTTTTTTTTTATATAATTTTACACAAAATTATACTCACTTTATAGCAGTAAGTTTGCATGCATTTTTTAAAGTGTATAACATAAGCAGAGAAGACAAATATGCTTCTTTTTGCCTTTTGTTTGACATTTTTGCTTTTTTAGCAAAGATTTTTATTCCCATTAAAAAAAGTCTTAAAAAACTTTTAAAATGTTTAATGATATTTATGTCTTCTAATATTAAGCAAATTTTTTGTTAATTTTTAGCAGTTTAAGTTGTTACTTTCAATTAACTTAAATTTAGCTCGAATATAAATTAATAATTGTACATTCAACAGATTTATTTTTGCTATTCTTATTTTACTAATATTAAGCAAAAAAAAAAAAAAAACTTCAACTTTTAGCAGTTTTTTTTTTGAAGCGTCATTTTAAATAAATGTTTAATAGTTTCATCAAATATTTTTACAATTTTTTTTCTATTAGTGTAGCAATAGCAACAACTACAATTCCAACAACATTAACGACGTCGCTAACATTTTTGAGTATATAAAAAAATGCCATTAGCGTTTAGCGAAATAAAAAAAAAACGTAGAAAAAAGAATAAGAGAGTTTTGTATATGAGCGTATGGTATGGCTGTATATGTGCCTAACTAAGGCCAAAAGTAACAACAACACTAACAGCAGCCACAAAAACCTTTACAAAAAACAAAGTCTACTTCCTCCTACCATACCTTCTTATTCCTCGACCACCCACAAAAGCTTTAAAATATACAAGGACGACTGATTTACATTTTTAATTGTATATACAAAACAACAACAACAGCAAGAATATAGAAGAAGTAGTAGAAATTTGTTTGAAAAAAAAAAATTGGAAAGATTTTGAAATCTTCTTCAACATTCTTATAACTTTTAATTTTTTTTTTGTTAAACTTTTTGGGTTCGTTTTATAGTCATATAGTCGTTGTTGTAGTAGTAGTAGTAGAGTAGTTGGTGTTAGACTCGTAATTCTACGTTTTAGTTATTGTTGTAATTTCTCTAGCTTGATTTTATATGTTCTATACCACCATCTTAAAGAAGAGCATCTCATATGATGATTTTTTATGACTCCGCGATTTATAGTAACCTGTTAACAGTCAATGACGTATAAATGCATCATGGTCCAAAGTTTATAAATCTGAACAAATGGATAGTCGATGAGTTAAAAAACTGTGATCAAAAATGCGAAAAGAAACCCATTTCCAAATGTTTTTCCGATTTCCAACAACAACCACACAGAAATCGATACGAAAACGAAATTTTTTTGTACACACGGAGAAAAATTTTGCTATTTGCCAACTGAAATTTGGTTACTAGAACTCAAATTCGGTTATTAATAACAACTGAACATTAGTTTGCACATCAAAGTTCGGTTAATTCCACTGAATTTAAGTTCCAACAACCAACATATTCAGAAATGTGATGTAAATATCATTGTACTCACTGAATTTATAAGTTGTTACCATTAATATACACTTTTCAATTCGGTTGGCACTTTATTTCTCTGTGTGTATGATTTATTTTCTGTGACACCCCGGATTATTCGAATTTTTGTCTGCCAAACTATGAGCATTTCAACTGATAAAGGTTTTTCACATAAATTATTCAAGAATTTAGTAGAAACAAGTAAAAACTTGGTAAAATGTTACTAGTTTTTGCATAACTTTTGTGAATAAACTTTATTTGTTGAAATACTTCTAATTACTTTTGAACGATGAAAAAAACCGGTAAATGATGAACATTTTTTTACTGAAATAAAATTCTCTTACTGAAAACATATTTTCCTTTCTTTAGTTTCTACTTAGCCAGCTAACTGGTTAATCTTAACCACACTCATAAAAAAAATTAGTTCAAAGGTCTGTTAAACAGGTTTTACTTCAGTTGAACTAATTTTTGCTATTGCTTTCGCTTTAATCAGATATTTAGCTAGAGTTTATAGTTATCTTAACCAGAACAATTTTTATCCGTATTTTTTTCCAACCTGATTTAAAAATTAATAGTGTTTATAATTTTTAGAAAAAAAGTTTTTCTTCTTCTTAACCTCAACATTTCTAATTTACAAATTTCCCACTTAATTTAAAACACAATTGTTTTAAAAAAAAAAAAAAAAATTTTCTGTCTCCGCTATCACTTGTAGATGGCATTTTTTTCTCACAATTTTTATTTTTATAATCACAAAATATTTCGGAATCTAAGCGAAATATAGCAAAATATACCAACAATTGTTAATCCGTAATTATTAAGTAGTTTTTATTAACCACTTATATTTCCGGTAATAAATATGGACTTGCCTCTGGTCACATCCGGACATTTGCTGTTGATTTAGCTTTTGTTGATTTAGCAAAATTCTTAGTTAATTGAACTACAATTGTCAACAAAAATTTCGTTCTTCTTAAAATGAGGTCAAATAAAATTGTCTGTGATTCTCCACTTCATTGAAAATTCTGCTGACGCAAATTCAGGTGGTATGTTGTCGTAGGTGAATTTTCTTTTTTTATGAGTGTACAAAATAATTTTTCCCGTTTTTTCGTAGTTTTTTTTTTATTTCTCGCTATTTATTCGTTTGCATCTTTTATATTCAATGTTTGGCACGCGCTCCGCGTTTCTTTTTTAATTTTATGCTTTTTCGATGATGAATACCTTCATGATGAGACGTACAACTACAAAAATACTAACACCATTACACACAGACGAAGTCACTATGAATAAGGATGTTTTATAGAAAAAACGAAAGTTTTTTTTTTTTAATTTTTTTCACATACATTTTTTTTGTTTTGTATTTGAACAGATAGTTGACAAAATATTGGAGACGGCATCATGCTACGTCGGCAAAATTTCTGACCTAAAAGATCGAACACCAAAAATGCTTTTCCTGATTATTTATTTGAGCTGTCTCAGATCAATTTTGCGTTATAAATTAACATTTTTAATCGAGTAATTTTTGCAGAAGTCAGTTTTGAAGTTGCAAAAATTAAAATGTTCCGATTTTCTTAAAAACTACGCGAGATAAGAAAAAAAAACATTCGACCAAAAAATTATTCCGGAGGAAAAATACAATTGATATGTCATACTTTAAAATCTTTATAAAGCAAATTTAACGAAATGACTCAAAAAGTGGGCATCAACTGAAAAGCACACGCTGAGTATAATAATGGGTGGGTCTTCAAAGTCGGAAAGATTGTGTACCAAATAAAACCTAAGGATGTATCACGTATTGACATTTCTCAATATGAACCCAAATTTTTCATAAAACATAATCTTTCGTACGAAAAAAAACTGAGAGGTTAAATAAATAGTTTTACAAAAATTTTATATATGATTTTGAAGGCAATTGAACAAGCTCTCCAACGATACCTGTGTTATTTAAATGCGACAATTACTTTTAAAGATATTTGAAGAACAGCCCACTTAAAAAGGCAGTGACTGCAAACAAAAAGTTTACTATTCAACTCAGCATAGACATCCCAGCCAAAATATGGCTTCAACTCATTACCATACTCTTTACTCGTAACATTATTTTTGTTCTCGATGTCCCGAATGCAATGGGAATGTACATATTAATTTGTACGTTATTGTAAGCAAGAGGGTAATGGGTACATATCTCTCATTTACTTCAAAGCTGTCATACACTCAAAAAAATAAGTTAGTAGAAAAGTTAGTAAAACGTCTTGTAAATCAGGTGTACTATTTTTTAGCAAATTTCGCTAAAAAAATTGTGCTGATAAGCACATTAATAGTGTGGACGACAACCAGATTGAAAGATATACGCAGAATGAAGCAGATGTCGCGGCATGTCAAGATGTAGTAGAGAAGAGGAAAATGATACTAGAAAGTACAACTCTAATAAGACATATAAAAAAAATCAACCATGGAAGATTTTTGTATCTGTTTTTCATACATAAAACAAAATTGAGGATTAAAACAACTTAAATTTTGCGTTGTCACCGGCTTGTGAAAATAATTGTCTATTAATTAAATAAAAGACAAAATCAAAATATTTAAATTTAATATGTATTTCTAAACTAAATGTTTATAGATTAATAATCTAGTGTGGTCAAATTGCAAAACAAACATATACAGACATGTAGACAGAGTAAAGCGAAAGACAAAGACATACATCTTAGGTAGATTTTTATGGTTCCTTTTTCGTATTGGGTTGTTTTTTTCGTTTCGTTTGTTTTTGTTTATTTTTTCGTTTCGTTTCTATAATTATCTTCGGCAGTTGTGTCCTTACAAGATAGCATCATTTAGACAACCATTGATGTAAGTAGTTGAAAGAAAATTTTTGTTTTGTTATATATATTTATTTCTATATATTTTCAGATATTAAATTAATTCCTGTCGTCAATGTGGGAAAATGGAAATTTTATGTTTCGTAATTATTGTAAATTATTTTTAAAAGAATCACAAAAATATGTTTTATGATTTTCCTCCTGACTAAAATTTTGCTGACTTTACAAACTTTTTTTTTGAGTGTAAGTCAAAAATTCCATATTAATATCATGTATACTTTTCGAGATAGAGGATAATATATTTTACTTTTTCTTTAAAGTGGGTGCAAAGAGTATATACTTCATAGTGAAACTGTGCTAATCACGGGTCTCTCGACAATTAGCGAATTCGCACACAACTCTCACTAAGACAAAAATACATTAAAACTCCCTATTTATAAAATATGTGACTAAAAAAATAGAGAAAGGGTCGAGCGAGGCAGATATGGATTGAAAACTTTAAACTAGTTTTCTGTAAAATCGTGTTTTTTTGAGTTATGGGGTAAAGTCTACCTATTACTTTTCGGACATCGCGAGCAAAAGTAATGTTGCGAGTCTGGTAATGAGTTGAATCCTAGTTTTTTTTCCGGGATATTAGGGGCTGCACAATTTTGGAGCCATTTCGGCTAACTTTCTTTATGCCAAAAATACAATGTGTTCGATATTGGCAACTCCAATTTTTTGGCAGCTATAACACTGCACTGCAAATTTTAAACTATTCCATACACTATTCCAAATGAACCTGTAAAAAATAGCAGAAAAGCTACTAAAAATTAGTTAAAAATAACATAGCGAAAAAACAGCAAAATTTAGCAGAGTTTTTTGCTAAAGAAAGAAAACTTTAGTGTTGATTCGCTAAATGGGCTTAAAAATTCGCAAAATAACGAGCATACTGCGTAAATAGTACTTCAAAAAATATGTAGTAATTTTTGCAACTTTAATGGCAAAACCTTGAAAAAAAGTTCACTTTTGGTAATGGCACTTATGAGGGAGGTTCTTTTTCAAAACAATCCCAAAAAGCGATTTTGGCTATAAATATAGTATTGCCAATAAACGTTTTACAAAAAAATTATACTTTAATTATTAGTAAGGGTCAACAAAACGTATAATAAATATCATGTATATCTTGAAAAACAAGGTTCAATGAATTTTTTCTTCAAAACAAAGCCCATATTCAAGCTAAAACTTATGGAAACTAGAGAAAAAGATTTGAACGTTTTTTTATATATAAACAAATTTTCCCTATTTTTGATAAATTGATTTACAAATATAATTTTGGTTTAAATATGTTAAATGCATGGCTGAAACCTCAAAAAAGTTCTTTACTTAAAAGCACATATATTTTTGCTAGTATGTCCTAAACCAAAAATAGTATTGGTTTCCCTAAAAAGAAGTCGTTCTGTAGACCTAATTAAGGAACAAGTTTTACTATTTAGTTGAATTGAATTACAAGCACTTTTATAACTGTCCCTTGAAATTTTAACATCCCTGTAAAAGTTTTACGCTCTCCAGAAAAAATATTCTAACTTTTAAAAAATCCTTTTTATTCCCTGTTTCTCAACAAACTCTTCTTAGTTTGGTAAAGAAAACAACAGAAAAAATATTCAAAAGTTAAGTATGAGTTTTTCTAAAGTGTTTTAAAAAACGGTGTAAAGGATGACGGTGAAGACGACAATACAATAACGCGCCATTTTTTTAACAAATTTTTATATTTCAACAACAACAAAATTATTATTATGTGTTATGTATTTTATGCCCTTTTTTAGACGGAAAAAAAGGAGAATGTAGAAAGTTTATTTTTTTTTCTAAGGTAAGAACTTGGCAAACAAAACTTATATTAGACAAGTTAGAAAAGGTTAGGAAGTTAAAGTAACAAAACAATGTTGTAGTGAAGGCACAAGGACCGTAACTACAAAATAAATATAATTTAAATCCCTTATACAAAACTTTAATATTAATAGAAAATATATTTTTGGTTAACACAAGAACCTAAGATATTTAAGTAGTTTTTGTAACAGTCTAAATTCCCATTAAAAAACCCTCCCACCGCCTACCCGCTGCCATTTAGTTTTCATTTAATTTAACAAGGATACTAGGTGGTTTATATTGTATATTGTGGATTGTAGAAGTAGAAGTAGAAGGAGCAAGTGGTAGAGCGTTAATAAAAAAAATCAAGAAATTTTATATTCCCAACTAGAAAAGATATCCATTCCAAAATATGTAACAATATGCGCCCCAAACAACAGCAACAATAACAAATACACACTACGATAAAAAAGTATTCAAATTATTATATAGCAAAAATTCTAAGGAGCAAAGAAAAATAAGCAACATTAACAATTACACAAAACAGTTGAATTTAAAATCATCAGAGAACTTTAACTAAAATGTCATAAAGAATTAATAAATAAAACCAACTAATAATGTTAAAATTTTCAACTTATTAGTTGACATGGGTTCGAAGGACCAAAATAATTATGAGCTTTGATTTTAAGTTAATGAGGAAATAATCTTAAACTCGTATATTGTATTACGTTTTATCATAAAGAATAAATAAAATACAAAACAAATTGTTACAAATATTTAAACTATAATATGACATGGGTTCGAAGGACCAAAAGAAATAAAAACTTTGAAACTTACCGAGATATTTGTAAACTATTTGTGAACACAATGGGGGTTCTAACCAGAAAATGTTAGAATAGCCCTTCACAAAGTCTTATAAAAATAAGACTTTGTGAAATTTTTTAAAAAAAGCAATTTAAATATTTTTTACCAAAAAGATCATAATCTTTATACAAATTCGCTGGAGTCAGAAATGGATCCAGTTAACTTTTTTCATTTTTTCACATTTATTTCAAAGAAACTATATAAAAATGCACATAGAAACCCGATTTATAGTAAAAACCGAATTTCTTGCCAACTGAATGGTTTGGTTGCAGCAACCGAATTATTTGGTTGTCACAATCAAATGTGTACTGAAGGAATTGAAATATATTGTATTAACCGAAATTCTGTTGCGTAAACCGAATATCTGTTACCGCAAATAAAAATATCGTTGTCTCCCAAAAATAATTTAAATGCTTTTTGTTCAAATATATATAAATTCTCGCAGTAACTTCTTTGACCTTAATGCGGCTCGGCAAGGGTTAACGTTGTTTAATATGTCCAAAACTTTTGGCACAGAATCTTCAAATATTATGTTATTATATTTTACATCAAATTCAAATTCAAAAGTAGTAAGAAAATCTTCAACGTTTTTTCTAAATTGAAATATATAAGTGTGGAGTCTCTTGGGGCCTCTGGTCCACATGGGTTAATGATGTCCAAAATTTTTTATTTTCCACCTTAAGTCATGATGATAAAAAAAAAAACAACAAACGGTACAAGAGTAGCTAAATTTCGAAAATGAAATCGTTGCCCTACCCAAGTGTGCCAGGGGATATTTTTAAAATTTTTTATTTTCGATCTCTAACATGTTTTAAACAAGTCACTGGAGTCCAAATCTCAATTTTTGCGATTTTGTTGAAGAAATTTTTTTAAAATTTGAAATTGGAGATTTGAAAAACACCCCAAAAATGTTGTCCGTTTTTGACATCACATTAGTACAGGTTAACGACATCCAAAAAAAAAAAAAAACTTCTTCCATATCTCACAAATTTGAGTCTTTTAAGTAAAAAAAATATATTTCAGTAATCAATTTCAAAAATGTTTAAAATGTATGCTCGAATTTCTCGATCAAGTAGTAATAGCCACCTTAGTGGTCTGGGGTATTATTTATTACTGGGCTAGTTTTTAAACGATTTTGTGTTTTTATACCTTTTTGAAAACACAATTGTATCTTCATTTCGATTAATTTACCTTCTTGAGTAAAACTTTTACGACATTTAAGAAATTTGACAAAAACTAAAAAAAGTGACTTTTTCGCCTTGTATTCCGTTTTCTAAATTTTAGGGCTGTTTCGGGTCGGGAAGGCATAGTTCGATTGAGCTAAAAATTTTACAATAGCATTTCTACACTAAATCACACAATCCTAGATATGAGCACCTTCAAATTTCAAAAAAAAAATGTTGCCCATATACACTAAAACCACTCTATTGTACATGCATATAACTGTCACCTAAATAAGCTTCGTTTCCAAAGCTAGCCTTAATTTGTTTAACAGGAGCAGAGTTAGGGTGAATCGTTTTGAGCAATCAAAAACATTTGAAGTATTGGAAACTTCGCTCAATTTTTATGATTGCTACATCTTTTGAATCTCCATGTAAAGGCTTTCAACAAATATAATAACACAATTCGGTATATCTTTAATAATTTTGAAGATACAGTTTAACTTAAGCGTATGTTTGGTTAACAAATATATTTTGAATGAACTAAGAAAAGTTTTTCTAAATAACATTATTTAATAAAAATTTAGGCCTGCCTAAATTTTATATTTTGAAAATTTAGAATCTTTAAGGTAAATATTTTGTAAAGTAAGATATGTCGAAAATTGTATGATAACATATTTAGATGAGCTTTACCTTCGGATTCAAAATGCATAACGATCGCAAAATATAAACGACTGGCAATACTTTCAACTATAAGGCGATCAACGATCCACACTAACTCAATTCCAGTAAAAGGTATTATGCTAAACTTCGGACCTTCAATTTACCTAGCTAACACCAACATGTGTGTTTGATTTTGGGTATATCCAATTATCTACACTGATAGAAATTTGTGCGTAGTATTAATGAATTCCTTCATTAATCCAATGAATTTTTTCATAAAAAAATCCCCAAAGAAACGTTTCATTGAGCCAATGAAAGGTGTTTCATTAAATCAATTTTAATGAATGGTTTCATTGACCCAATGAAAATTTCATAAAGTATATGAAATTTTCTTCATTAATCCTTGCCTAATCGTTATGAAATTTTCATGTGTTTAATGAATAAAATTCATAGTTTGTATGAAATATTTTCGTTGATATTTAATAATTTGCACTTTTTATGATTACTTTAGCATACAAATTACAAATTTTGAAAATAATTTTTTTTTATCCATAAAAAAGAAATATTTTAATTATTGTATTTTTTTCAAATTATGTATATTAAGAACTTTAACGATTGAAAAAATCGTTTAAATATAATTAAGAGGCATTCAAATATTAACAGCGGAACTAAAAAATCCAATTTTAATTTATTTCTATTTTTATTGTTTTATTTTTACAAATCTTTCTTTACATTTTTTATAATTTGTGTTAAAAGACGACATATTTTCTTATATGTCTGTACAAAATATGTAATTTTTTATCGATCTGGCTTGGAATTCTGTAGAACGATCGAGGATTATAGTCCACTTTTTGTAGTTAAATTACGACCATATCAGATAAAAATGTTAAATATTGTTAACAATGTTGTTAAAAAACAAAAATTTATTATCGTTTAGCATAACGTTTCTGTGTAACATCGTCAAAACGATAACAATTTAGGTCTCGTTTTGAATAAAACTATATCGTTTTTCTTAAAGAATATGTTACCTGGAATTTAGTGACCAACTATTTAAATTCGTCAAAGAAACTGTAAGCTCTAGGCAAAAAAAAAGTATTTATATCAAAGTTTTGGTTAATTCTGTTTAAATGAAATTTTTCAGTTTTTTTTATTTCAAAATGATAGTACAAAAAAAAAAAAATTTTTCTTATTACAAGTCAAAATTTTTATTGAAAAAAATTTTAAAATTTTTCATTGATGAAAATGAAAATATTGATATAACAAACTTGTATAAAAGGCAGAGTACCGCCAAGTTTACTTCCCCTGTTTTGTTTACAAAATATAGGAAGGAGAGAGAAACAAAAAACACGTGTATTGAATATCCACCAGAGGTGGATCTTGCACATCAAACAAGTTTTCAATTTATTTTTTGATCAATGGTTATAATCTTTAACTTCAAACTCATATGTATAATATTAGTTCTCATGTAGTGAGTGAACTAGTTCATATGTATGTTTGATGTTTGGCATGGGATTGTTACCGCTTTCAAAACGTGTTCTGATGATGGGAACCTAGAAAATTCCCGAAATAGATCTATCAACACATTCCTGAAAGGGTCAAATAATAAATTTGAAAACAAAAACTCTATAGATTATTTGTTAGGACAATATCCTAATGAAGAAATATAGAGTATGGCCTCGAACTTGAATAATTTTCATTTTCATTGCACAATTAAAGGTCGAAAAAAACATAATTTTTATTTTTAATAAAAATTATAACAAACTTGTATTTTTCATTGATTTAATGAATTTTTTTTTATGAAATTATGAAAAAATCATAAAAAATGGTAATGAAAAAAATACCAATATTAATGAATTTTCATTCAGTTAATGAAACTTTTCATTAAACCACTGAATCGATTTTAATGAAATCGTTTCATTAATACTATGAAGGAAAATTCTATCAGTGTAGTAAAAAGTATCGAACACATTTGCCTTGTGCCGCACTGTGAATTTGCGAGTTTTTGATACTGTTGTAACCAATTCGTTAATGGTTATTAGTATGGAGATTAACATTTCCATAATACATTAAGACCACTAAAACAATTTGAGAGAAATTATAGCGAAAATTTTTAAGAATTATTATTTTTGTTACTTCAAAAGTATTCAAATCTTGTTTTTTAAAAAAACGCCCCGCAAATTTTTTTTTTTTTTTTTTGAGCAAACTGTGAAAGGTTAATCTGAAATTTTCTGCCAAAAAATCGCGTAGACTTTTTATTTAATTTCCACTCAAGCTCAGTGTGGGATGTTAATTAAAGAATTTCATATTTAAAAAATTTCTAATAAATATGTTTTTCGAAATTTCTAATAAATATGTTGGTTCGAAGGACCATTTAAAAATTTTTAAACTCTCAATACTTTTTGTACTTAGTGCACATACATAAAGTAAATTTATTAGAAAACATTTTTCCATTTCTTTTGCATATTTATTCGCTATTGTTGTAATCGTTTTTACTACTTGTTTTTGTTTTGCATCCCCCTTCCCTTATCTACTCTACACCTCGAAACTTGCCTCCTTTATCAAATCACCATTTTCTAAGAAAGATTTTATGTTTAGTGGCTGTAGTAAGCTCGAACAATAGTAGTAGGTGGAGGAGTTGGGTGAAAAACGCCAAAACATTTACCTCCCCATAGCCGCCATCGTCGTCGTCATCATCATAGTAAAAGAAAGAATTATTACCGAAGCAACTAAATCCCAGATGGCGCACTATATAAGTTATGATATAATTTGCGTTTTTTTTTTTTTCTTACTGCTGCTTTTCGTTTTTCGCACAAAAATTTTCTAGCAATAAGCACAAGTATGCCATAAAAATGTAAAAGAATTTAGAAAATAAAAATAAAAAAATAAATGTTTAAAAAATATAACGCAAGAATTATGCCATGTTTGGAAGAAAAAAATAAAGATGTAGTAGAAAAATGTGTATTGCAACATTTGTGGCACTTTTAAAAAGTAGTTATTGTTATAAATTCAGATATAAACATGAATTACAACAGACGAGAGGTGAGTTGTAAGGGTAGGTCTTAATATTTATTTGTAATATGTTTTTAAATCGTAAACATATTTTGAAATTCTAATCCAGAGATTTAAATTTACAATAAGTTATCTTGAGTAAATAACTCATGAGTATTCCAAACACGAAAGTCTTAGACAACAAGACTAAACTATTTCTAAATTTAAAAATATGTGCACAAAATATTTTAACTTACATCTAATTTCCACTTATCAATTACATATTCCTATAAATATATTAAACCAGCAAAACTGCCAGGCACTAAAGAAGCCAAAAAAAAAAAAACTCTATTACTCACTTTTTGTTTAGATTCCATTTGTAAGCGAAATAATGAGTCGATCGCTTTAATATTTTGCACACATAATTCGACATCCTTCTTAAAGATAACGTGACAAGAAAAAAAGTTCAGTGTCGTACGCAAAAGCAGTTGTAAGTGATAATGTGTGTCGGGTTTTTTTCGATTTCACCACCCAGCAAAACCACACATTACCAAATAATGGGTAAAGTAATGTATCGCCATAGGGCTACACGCGTTACATTACACTTTACTTCACTGATGAATTTTACAGGCGATGAGCCTAAAAGTAATGGGTGGACTCATTACCTTGTAGGGGGTAAAGTAACTGGTTACTTATATGGTTACATGGTGGGAAAAAGTAATGTGTCTATAAATAGATTTTCATAAAAAAAAATGCATAAAAAACATTTTTTACAGATATTTTTTTTTTAATTAAATAAAAAACTTTTTTTTTATTAAATAAATATCGTGGCCATGCTGGGATTCGAACCTGGGGTCTCTGGTATTTAACGTTTAGTAAGGCGAGAACTCTACCAACTGAGCTATCGATACATATAATATTTTATTGCTTAAAATGTAAATGAGTTGTTGTGCTTCGTGTTTTCGTTCGTGATATCAAAAACATACACCTTACCCTCATGCTTACAAAAAATCACAAAGTAATGTGTCTATAAATCAGAGCTGTAAATGAATCATTCTTTTTTGATTTCAATTCATTACGAATTTGAATTGAATTTTGATTAATTCTTTTCACATAAAAAAATAATTGAATGAAATTTGAATTAATTCAAATGAATTTGGCAAAAATAAATTGGAATTCATTTCAAATTCAAATAAATTCGGCGAAATGAATTGCTATTCATTTCCAATTCATTTGACTTGAATTGATTTTGAATTAATTCAAATGAATTAGAAAAATGAATTGCAATTCATATTAATGACGAAATTTGACCCGTTGTCCGTTGTTGTTACTACCAATTTTCTAACATTAAGACCATAATCGGTATGAATGTCGTTTATAATTCGACCAATCGCTTCAAACGAATGTGTACCAACAAATCGTTTGCACGTTAGCGAAATTGACTTTTTCTCAAACTATTCCTTCAGCTAATGACATGAATAACCAAAAAAGCTCCTTTGCTTTGTCGACCAAACATCAGCCGTGGTACAAAAGAAACTTCCACTTTTTATTACATCCTTGATTTTAGCTTTAAAGGTAACTCAAAGACAAAGAAACAATAAAAAATCGCCATAATTTTGAACCGATTTTATTTTCACATTTGTTTATTAAAAGTATAAACAGATATATATATATATATTTGTAAAGCTTAACTTTTCATCTTTCTAAAACCGTTCAAAAATTTAAAATCGGCTTAGAAGTTATTAAGTTAAAAATATTTTTGTCCGTAAAGTAATGAAAAAACGTTTTTTGTCGATAACTTCAGATTTTGAGGGTGTATTCAAAATTCTGAAAATTGAAAAGTGATTTTATCAACAAGTACTACAGCCTATACTAGGTCATTTTACAAGTTTTTTTCACTTTAACACCGTATTATTAAACATATTTATAAAATTGTCTTTTATGTGATGAAGAGTTTCATAAAATTCATTTGAACTAATTCAAAATCAATTCAATTCATTTGAATTGCAATTCATTTTTCTAATTCATTTGAATTAATTCAAAATCAATTCAAAGCAAATGAATTGGAAATGAATTGCAATTCATTTCGCCAAACTCATTTGAATTGATAAAGAATTGCAATTCATTTTGCCAAATTCATTTGATTTAAAGTGAATTGCAATTCATTTCAGCCCAATGCATATGAATCGATTCGAATTTCATTCAATTCGGTTTTTTGGCGAAAAGAATTAATTCAAAATTTTACTAATTCAGTGCATGAATGATTCGCGAATTAATTCAAAAATTAATGATTCATTTACAGCTCTGCTATAAATAGATTTTCAAAAATATATATTAATAATTACTTTACGTTTATAATTCATGCATTATGTAATTGATGATCGGTAAGTCATTATTTTATGTTCTGAAGTAATGTAAAATGTAATGAGGTATCATTACAAGGTAATCCATAAGTGTTCAATTATCGGTAACTCATTACTTCTTGTTGGAAAATACTGATACAGGTAAGGAGTACATATTACAAGGTAATGCATTACTTTATCGCACCCATTACCAAAGTTTTGCTGGGTACTTATAAGTTTTTGACCTACACATGCATTTTGGTGCAATTTTGAAAATGAACAAATATATAAAAAAAAATTTTGTGTGAAAATGTGTGGGTTCATATTGTATGCATCTGAAACTACATTTATTCCATTAAGACGCAAACTAATTATCACCCTCGAATTTTATTAAGATCGAACCAGTAGTTTAGACGTAATGTTGTGTTCTAGATTGGTAGTTTTTTTCCACTGTGGGTTGTGCCCCCCGAAAAGTTTTTATATTCAGCGTGGAAATGTTATTCAATGGACCAAGTGTGATCAATTGTGGAGATAAGACGGTAAACATTATTTATTTATCGTCGTAGGAGCAAAAATTTTTTAATTTTATGACCTTGAATATTTGACCCTATTTAGTTCCAATTTGAATTCAAATTTGGCGGACGCTGTCAGCAAAACAAATAAACACAAATGATTAATTTCTAATTCGAAATTCAAAAGAAAACTAGAGTTGCCAAATTGTTTGTAAATAACTTTGTTGCATACATTGATAGAATTATCTGCATGATATTAATGAGTTTTTGCATGGAAGCAAGTTGCACTTGAACATGTCCATTGAAACTTTTCATTATATTAATGCAAGTTTTCATAAAATTTTATGAAGCATATAATTTAAAATTTCGTTGACTTAATTAAGAAGTTTCATTAAAAAATTAATTCCAAGATAAATCCTTTTATTAATTTTAAGAAATTTTTCATTCAATTTGTTAGCAAAAAGTTTCATTAGCTTAGTGAAAATGTTTTATTGCTTCTCGTCCACTAAAATGCTCTCTGCGTATATAGCAAAATTAGAAAAATATATCTAGTTTTTTAACCAAAGAAATAATACTGATGAAATTAGCAGTTTTTTTTACTAAATATTAGTAATATAAAGCTGATGAGCTTGCAAGGCCAGGAACCACCCTGCGAGTTCCTGCGGAATTTGCTGGAGTTGGTGTTCCCCTAGCAACCTGTAAGCTGAACAATCGGCTCTACTCCGAGAGGGCGACTGACCTTAGGTGGGCTAATGGCGTGACTTGTGTGGTGACAAGGCACATCTGGCCGGCTCTGGATCTGGGGCGAACAAGGGCGCTCCTGTCGCTTTCCAGGGGGGAAATCTCTGACATGGTGGCGGTGATAACCGGCCACTGTCTTATTGGCAGGCACGCTCGTAGGTTGGGGGTGTTATCGCCTGACTTCTGTAGGAGCTGCGGGGACGAGGAGGAGGAGGAGAGTATTGAGCACTTTCTGTGTTCATGTCCTGCGCTGGCGCTACGTATGAGGGCCTCACTTGGATCGGCGTTCTTTTACGATCTTAGGGATCTTTCAGGTGCTGGTATTCCGCGCCTCCTTAGCTTCGTAAGGAGCTCTAACTGGTTCAACGGTGGAGTCTGAACGGTAATCCGTCAGTCTCGTGGCATCACAACGGACCTCAGAGTCTAAGTGTGCTGGTACTCACGGAGCCGGCTACCACTACGACCTAACCTAACCTAGTAATATAAGAATGGCAAAAATAAATCTGTGGAATTGACTAATACATCTATGTATCTAGTTACATCTGAGCTAAATTTTAGTTAATTGAAAGTAACAAAACCATCTGCTAATATCAGGAAAAACATTTACTAAATATTGGTAGACAAAATATTCATTAAAAAATGTGAAATTTTTAAAGAACAGAAAACCATAGAAAGTCAACTAAAACCCCTATTTCTCCCTAATGCCTTGTATGCCATTATTGTAAATTCCTTTTAGCGAATTGAAATCGAGCAGTTTTGTGCCGGTGTAATAACCTTGTAACATATATCAGCTTTACCATTATAAGTAATTATAGTTATGAGACACTAACAACCCAGGAAAAAATTGCACATTCCAAAAAGAAGGTGATGCCCACACTTGCTTACATATCTCATTGCCAAATTTAGTAACTGCAATACCAAACATAATCCAACGATAGAGTCAAAAAGGAAGTAGTATTGTAATCAATTCTTTAAATTTAAACCAGAAAGCATGAACTCAATAACAAAGTAATTATTTACTTAAAAGAAAATGAGAATATTATTAACTTATATTTATAACTTTTTGTACTCAAGAAGTAATCATATACTTTTTCTTAATAAAAGGGCGTTATTGGAAGTAGTTCCTCATTTTGAAAAAAAAGTTATACAATTTTAAAGAATTGATCTTATATATAACACTAAAAACAGAATTTGCATGTTGCCAAAATTTTGTTAAACTGTGGTTAGGTATAAATTAGGGAGGCGCACGTGAGCAGAAAATTGTGAAAGAAAGTTTAAATAACTAACTTTAACGTGAGTGAGGGAAAAAAATATGTTTTAAATTTCAATTTTTAATTATTCTTCCTTGGGAAAAACTTCTATTTTCGTGGTTTATAGCTCCAAAATTATTGCAAGCCCATGTTATCATAACAATTCGATGTTTCACTTTTTAGGATTTTATTTTTTCCGGATGAGGGTTGATCGTTATATTTGGCTGACTCAGGAGAGTCACGTGTGAGTAGAAGTTGAATTTACTCAAGTTAGTATGAGTTAGAGGAAAAATATCCTGAGTGAGTGTGCGTGATAACGATTTTCCCTCGTAAGTACGCGTAATTGTCAGTCAAAATTCAGTCACGTGACATTCTCTGACGCGGTTAAATAATAGCACTTTTGTAAAATATTTTTTAAAATCAGATATTATAGTCAAAATAATTTCTTTTTTATGTATGAAAATTTTTATTCACAGAATACAAAATTTTAATTAAAATCATGTTTCATATAATTTAGGAAATTTTTATTAATATTTAGAATTTTTTTTTAATATTTGGAGGAAAAACTTCATGAATTTAATAAAAATTTTCTTAGCTTTTTTTGCCGATAAAATTATCTGTGTTATTAAAATTTTTAAGGGAACTATTTCTTTATTAAATAATGTATGTAGTTCTTAAAAATATAAAGTAAATAGTTCTTCGATAAAAAAAAATAATCAATTCTAAAGAATCAATTATTTTAGTCTCACTCCCTGTTAAAAGAATCGAGTAGGTATTCTAGTAAGGAATGCGTTCTGCCCAAAATGCTTGATTACAAGCCCCCTTACCTTTTTGGAAATTTTTTGCTGGGAAAATATTATTACACAAATTTTCTCTTAAAACAATTAAGTAATCTCTTAAATTTTACACAATAATAGATCAGTTACAGCAAATCTTTGCAATATTAGAAAAAATAGCAAAAGTATTTATAATTATACACTCAAAAAAAAAAGTTAGTACAAAAGTTAGTAAAACGTCTTGTAAATCAGGTATACTATTTTTTAGCAATTTTTTTTTGCTAAAATCGTGTTTTCAGCTAAAATTTTTGTTATACTTATTCAGCAATTAACTATTTTATACTAATGCTTTACTAATATACTAATGTTTTACTAATTAATTTTGCTAAAAAAAAAATGTGCTGATAAGCACATTAATAGTGTGGACGACAACCAGATTGAAAGATATACGCAGAATGAAGCAGATGTCGCGGCATGTCAAGATGTAGTAGAGAAGAGGACATATAAAAAAATCAACCATGGACGACTTTTGTATCTGTTTTTCATACAAGGCTTTTTTATTTCTAATCTACTAAGTGTTAGCAAAACTGTTGCTGAATCTACTAATTTTGTTGCTAAAAATCAGCACGCTGATTTTCAGCAAAAGATTTTGCTGACATTAGCAATTTTTTTGCTAGCACCCTCCTGACTAAAATTTTGCTGACTCAGCAAAATTTTTTGCTGACTTTACAAACTTTTTTTTTTTGAGTGTAGTTATGCAACGCAGTGTATGATTAAAAATACAAACAATTTTTATGTTATTTCGCAAAAAAAAAAAATATTTGATTAATTGATTATCTTTAAAGTTTTATTTGCTTAATCGTTTCAGAATAAAACTCGAATAATTTATCTGAACAAATACGTAAAATTGAGTGTAGAACTAGTGTAACATTTACGATTCGCGAAGTATAACATATGGGTACTTACACCATTTGTTAACAACTTGTGTAAAATACAGACAATAATTGAAGGGCTTATTGTAAAAACATGATAATCCACATTTTATTTTTAGTTTGTTTTCGTCTCTTAAAGATTAAAAAATGCGAAAAATATGAATTTAGCAGGACGTTTATAATTCAGGTACTTGTAATAATTGTTTAAGTAAGACTTCTATCAAATATTAATCAATGTAAGTCTAGAAAACAGCGGAAAACCAAAAAACAATAAATGTGGCTTATCAACTTTTTACAATAAGCCCTTCAATTGTAAAATTATGTTGAGTACTTCAAAATATAATTATATAATTTTATTATAGCCACATAAAATGACCATTAAACACGCAATGAAGACTTGTTTTTCTAAAAATCATAAATGTTTGCAAATATCAAAGAATGATGTTTTACTCACTGGACCAGACAAATTCAATTTCACAAAAGTCTCAATTATTTCAACGTTAAAGAATTTAATCTCAGGCACTTACTACTTTTGACTCTTATGCAGCAATTTTTATTTTTAAATTAATAAAACTTTACTCTATACCATCGACATGGACAAAATCGATACAAACAAAAATTCCTCAAAACAACTTTATTCTATTATATTTTAAGAAAATTTATGTTTTGTGCTCCTTTAATTTTTGTTTTTTTTTTTCCTCGTCTTCTTTTTGGGATAAATGGAAATATAAAAAGCTATTATTGTAGTTTTTTTTTGTCCAAAAGCAATACCATAAAAAAGGAACTAAACAACAACATCAGTGAAAATATACTCGTATAACAATAAAATATAGTAAAAAATTCAGATAATGAGAAAGACCACCGAATAAAGGCAACAACAAAAAATATATATAAATAAAAAAAAATTACACAAACGGTAGCTTTAGACTCTAAGAGGAGGTTGTTTTGTTTGAAGACTTCCAGCATAGTTAAACCTTTTTTTTTGATTATTTAGTTGGGGGGAAAGATTTTAGTTTGAAAACGCAAAAAAAAAATGGAACAAAACGGCAAAGGCATGAAAACTTAGAAATAATCACCAACATAAATCTAAAAAAATGGACTAAGACTGGCCTTGATGGTAACACTATGTATTGTTATAAAGTATTTTATAAAATATATTTTGTTGTATAGACCAAAAGTGAGGAGCAGTGGAAGAAAACTAAATAAAAAGGAAACACTAAGCAGCCAAATGATTTATCTAAAAGAAACAACAGTTAAAATACAAATACAAAAAAAAAGTAGACAAACAATAGTTTTATGTTACTACTTGCAATATGGCCAGTAGGAAAAAGTTAATAGGTAAACCAAAAGCAAATTGTGTGTTTAACCAGACTTGGAGGAACGGAGTCAGATCCAGAATACAAAAAAAGTCGAGATCCTGAGACTGGAATATATATCTTTAATGTTCTGAAGTGTGCTGAATCTGAATCTCACGTCGGAATTCGTTTTTGAGATATCTGAACATGAAGTTTGAAAAAAATATTATTTTTTATTTCTGTAATCTTAAATATGCATTTTTAACCTTTCTAATGTGTTGGCCTGTGTAATTGGCGCGATAACCTAAACGCCTTAATAGAGCAAAAATAGAGCAAATGATGAAAAGGTTGGCTTAGGTTAGGTTGCGTAAAGTTGAGCTGGCTGGAAGACCATTAGGTTCCTAGCGTTACCAGAAAAGAAAGGATAACACTCCGCATTAGGTCAGACATTAGTGATGATAGGCAGAGTTCTCCAAACTCTCTTAGCAAATAACAGAAGTCTCAAGTTTCCGAGTCCACAGATTCTTCAGATCTCGGAGCAGATGGCCCCAATACAGTTTTCTCTGGCACATTATATGTTTCTACCGTCAATCTGTCCCCAGGTACCCCACAAAACCTACAAACGATACTCGCTAGCTTTACCGCTCTGATGACAATAAACGCAGTATAGCAGCTACCCGTTAATACAAGCAGTCTGCAATCGCTTCTCAATATGGACAGCAAAAGTTCGGTCTACCCGGGTAGAGGAGTCAACATCACGTTTCAAGGACCGCAGTAACCCGTCAATGCCAGAAGTCTGCAATCGCTTCTCGATAAGGACAGCAAAAGCTCGGTCGACACAGGCGGTGGAGTCAACATCACGTTCCAAGGTCCACAGTGTTAATTTTCATTCCATCAGGCAACCAAACGCACTCCTCGTCTGAACAGTTTGTTTGCAACCTCATTCCATACTATGCACATTTTGTCCACAAACTCAACAGATGTGGAGCATTCTATCGGTACCAGACCCTTGCAGACAGTTCCTTAACTATTGAACAATCGACGAGTTAACTATTGAACCACCGTCTCGGGGAATATGTTTGTTAACGTATTCGTACTAAAGGTGTTTTGCGGGTTTGACTGTTACAGAGAAGGTTGTGGTTTCGATCCCCAGCGAAGGCAGCATCAATTTGTAAAATAATATAAATATATAAGTGTGACAATCGAGCAATGTTTTGGGGCGCGCATCGAGGGCAAAGGTCAGATTTATTGTATTCGTATTAGGGTGACGGGCGATTGTTTTAATGAAAATTAGAGCCAAATCGGGAAATGCTTTCGGGACGCACATCGATGTCAAATGTCCGATATATTTATTATTAAAATAAAAAAAAAAAATTTAATTTTTGGAAATCAAGTTTGTCACGTTGACCCAAAATAATTCATAGGGTTAATTTAATTTTTTCTCTGTATTGCAATTCATATATTTAAATAAAAGTATCTATTAATCTCCACTAAATAATGAAGGATATTAACACAAATTTATTTCATAGTAAGCTTTGTATATATCTAGGCTTTGCATATATTTGAGCTTTGACGGTGCGTTTTCCGAAAGCGTTGTCTGATTTGGCTCAATTTTGCAGCACTGAAATTTAAGAACTAATGTCTCAACATTGCAGCCGGCCCCCCCTTAAAATTCGAAAAAACATTTCATAAAAACTATTGTGACCCCTAATATATACATATGAGTTTTCTATTTTTCATACTAGTCGCAGCGCACTCCTTTGGATTTGGAACATCTCATTAATTATCTAAAGCCTAACTTACTTGATTACTGATCGATGGTATATCTTCTGTAAAGTCGTTTCACGTTCATCCATACGCATTCATTTTGAAACGTTAAAGTCGGTTCATCCCTCGTATTGGTGTGAGCAAAGTGGTTCATTTAGATATTTTGTGTGTGTTCATTTTATTTCGATCTCTTTCAGGGGTCGTAATATACGTATTTTTATCGATTTGGTATCATCCGACGAGTTTTTGCTCTTGTCTTTACTTATTTGTTAGCTTTCTTAGTGCTGTTTCACAGATTCCAGCAAAATTTCACATTAATTTTCCTTCATTCTTTAAGATTTTAAATGGCAAAATCAGGACCTTTCGAGTATGATCGAAAGAAGCATTCAAGGCAATGCTGCACCAATTTGATTTACTCACTGTATCCGATTTGCTTACTATTTATATCGTGTGAAAAGGAAGTAGTAGGCTCTACTAATCAGCTATATTGACTCATTGGGGCTATGTTGAAATTGGGGTTGTGACACAGTATTTTACTGTTTTGTTGAGATAAGTGAATTATCCGAGCACGATTTTTTATTCGAAATACTAGTCTGTCTTATGCAGCACTTTTTGTTTCAGTCGATTGTCAGTGCTTAGTACAGCTCATTTCGTAGAGAATTTGTTTATTGTCCCCCGAGTACAGCACCTAGTCGTGGCACTTAAACCGTAAATTAGCCATTTTACCATACCATATAAATGAATAATTAAAGAAAAAGAAAAAAGGATTAAAATAAGAAGAATTAAGATTGAAATTAAAAGCGAAAAATCAAGGCATTTTTGTCTAAAGTTGTCTTCATGTCAGTAAGTCTAAGGCAGTCAACTATCTTGCCTTATTCAGATCTGGAATGCTTACAAAATATTGCTTACCCCTGCATATAGTCTTGCTAGACCATGTATCAATGAAAGAACTTTTCATATGTTAGGCAATCCAGAGTTTAAGGTTTAGGTATTTGTTGAAAAGCGAAAAAAATAATTTTCGAAATGGTTTTCTGTAACATGTCTGTATATTGAAAGTTTAGATCACTATTACAAATCGAAGCAGAGATTGAACATAGAGATCAATCAGCAGTCAGTGACTTAATTTATTATAAAAGTTGATCAGTTTTAAATCTGCAGTTTTGATACTCATGAAACATTCATCAAATCAGATCGCTTCTAAGTGTATGGAGTATTGTTTTAAACTGAATAGCTCAAGAACGTTTTGAACTGTATATATAAAGACAAAAATGTTGAGAAATGAATAATAAGAAAACTTGGCCCTGCCAATGATTTGTTGATTTGAACAGTCAGTCGCCTTATATAATATCTACGTAGAACAGACAATTATTAAAACTATGAATGTTGAAAACATATTGTTTATTTTTTAATAATAAATACTTTATGGCAATAATATAATTGCTCAATGTTGCTTTGATTCGCTATTGTAACAAAAAATATAAAGAATTTTGAAAAATACTATGAAATAGGTACGAACAGAGTTGTAAACGTAAAATCTTCCACAACTACAACGAACCTAAAATGTCGAAATCATTCATGAAAAAGTATTAAAAATGACAAAATATGTGTAAAAAAATATTAGTTAACACTACACAACAAAATCGTTGCCGAGTAGTAGGAAAATATTTTTTCTTGTGTAGTTAACAAGAAAAAATATTTCCCTACTTTTTTCAATTAAATCGATTTGTTGAAAATTTTAAAAGATGTCAATTAAAAATTAATTGAATCAATTAAATAGTTGCTCACATTCGAATCTTGCTTGACATTTTTTTATACTATCGCTCAAAACATATTGTTGTTATTTTTTGTAATATCTATGTATGTAGTTGTTTTTAAAGGGTGTTTTTTAAGCTCAATAGAATTTAAAATTGTAAAAAATAACACAAAAAATATATGACATTTAACATTTGAAAATGATTTCGGGCATATGGCCACTGCGGCTTTTCTTGACAAAGTGCATTCTGAACGTTCAATTTTTGACCACTTTTTCGAGCATTGCTGGCCGTATGTCACGAATAACATTGCTGGCCGTATGTCACGAATTTTGGCCTACGAAGCGTCAATTTTTGCTGGTTTATCAGTATAAACCAATGACTTCAAGTAGCCCATAGGAAATAATCGAGAGGTGTCAAAACGCACGACCTTGGATGTCAAATGACAGATCCATTTCTCGAAATCCACATATCGCCAAATTTTGATTTCAATAAGTCGATGGTTGCGGTTGCCGTATGGCTCATAGCGCTGTCCATATTTTCAAATAAAAAATCATTGATCATGGTGTGGTAACCACCACCTTTGACCGTAATGCGAGCTCCGGCTTAATTTTTGAAGAAATAAGGTCCGCTGATACCACCAGCTTGTAAACCGCACAAAACGCTGCATTATTCTGGATGTTATGTAGTCTATACGGTCTCTTGTTGATTGGTCTCACTCCATATATGGCAATTTTGTTTATTAACAAACCCTTTAAGCCAAAAATGAGCCTCATCGCTGAACACAATTTTGCGATAAAATATCAACCGAATCGATGACTGATTTTCAAAGTAAATTTGGATAATTTGGTAGCTTTGTTCACGAGTGCATCTATTGATGATGATTTGAAAGAGTATAATGATCATAACCCAGCAAAAAATAATCTGGATTTGGAAGCAGTAACTACATTTTATGCTTTCAAAATAGCGCTTCACCGCCTTGCATACTATAAAGCAATTACGGAAGGCATTCTGTAGTGCTTCCCAAAATGCCTTCTTTGAAGCAGTGAATAATGCATACAATGAAGCAATAAAGAATGCATACCATGAAGCATTAATGTTGTCAACGTACAAAAAAGCGCTTCTTATTGCCTCAGAAGGCATGCTTCTAAGAGCACATGAAAGAAGCGCTTTTCACCTGCTTAAAAGAGACATACCAAGTGGTACATCGCGAACAAAAAGCATGCCTTCTGGATATGCTTTGGAAGCGCTTCGTAATTAAATAATGCCTTACGGAAGCGCTTCTAGGTAAGCACTATTTTTTGCTGGGAAATGTCAAAAAATGAGCGCAGTATGATAGCTCGTTTGATAGCTAACCCTTCCGTAAGTTCTATCGGGCTTAAAAAAAGTAATAAATATTTTAGATCCATTTTCATTAGATTTTATTAATTCTCATCAGGTCTATTAGATATGTAAGTTAAAAAATTTAATTTTAGTGGTTTATATATGAATATTAATTTATTCTAAAACATTATCATAATGTAATTATTAAAGTTAAATTTTGTTTAATAAAAATTTAACCATATTTTTAACAAAAAAAATTAAAAATAATAAAAAAAAAAATAATCTGGTTTTAACAAAAAGGGCTATCATACTCCCTACTAATTTCTGTGTGAATTTGTTCACATAAGTATATATAAATCTGCTTACTAAATGAGAATTACATTCCGGTTTAAATTAAATGTTATAAAATTCAAGCTATAAAAAAACATTTGGTATGGCAACAGCACTTTATCTAATTGTTTTTTACTTTTGAAGAAGGTATACCATATTAATCACTTTTTAATTAAATGAGTTATTATTTAATTGAAAAAATTATTCAATTAATGAGCTATAAATTTGTTCAGCAATTAAAGTTATTGAATCGCTAGATGATTCTGTGATTGAAATGGATTTTTATTTTTTTGTGTGTAGGAGCATTTAAACTAATAAAGTTATTTCACATAAATTATTCAATAATTAAGTAGAAACAAGTAGAAACTTTTTAAAACATTACTATATGTGAATAAACTTTATTAGTTAAAATGCTCCTAGATACCCGACAACCATTTTTTTTATTTTTTTTTGTGAAGTTAGGATTCGTTGTGAAGTTAAGTCCTTCGTTGGGCGAATAGGTTAAAACAAAGCTTCCAAATTCTCATGTAGACTAGATAAACTCAATCGTATGTAAAAAGTAATAGATTTATAAAATTCCTATATGGTTTTTTATCAAAAATCAAAAAAAAAAAAAAAAAAAAAACTTAAGAAATCAAGAATAGAAAGCAGGCATCTTTAAGAAAACATAACAATTTTCCAGGAAATGTTATATTACAAGAAGCACAAGTTAGTTGTAGGAGTGGGAGAAAAGAGGTCATATAAATTGTAGAATATTATTACTTTTTTTTAAACTTAAATAAAAATTTATATATAGTTATAGCTAAAAGTATTAATTTTATTGCCTACCTACTAAAATTATTGTATGAATGTAAATATAAAACGGCTAAGACTACAAATTCCAAAAAAAAAAAAAACAGCCACAGCAACAGTAGCAGTAACAATATAAGATGGTTACTACGTTTTATAGCTGTTTAAAAAAAAAAAAAATTTCTAATACAAGAACTGTAAAATTTTACTTTAATGCCCCATAAAATGTTGTTTTATAGTTTGAAATTTATTATACCCACCTCAGTTCACAATCAAAACTACCCAACCACCCACCACCACTAATGCTGCTAACACAACGAATAATATTTCACTACTTTAGCCCAAACCCAAGTCTATAACTTTAAAATAAAGCGGGTAAATGTCTTAAAAAAAATCTAAACTAACGCAACCTTTTGTAATTCGTTTCTTTTTATTATAACTGTGTGTTCATGCACAACCCGCCCGCCCGCCTGCCAGCCACCGTTTGCTTCTATTGTATACGCTCGCTAGCTCACCTATCTAAAGCAGAATTTTTTCCTTATTCTGTGTGTATGTTTTTTTTTTTTGGGAATAAACCTTAGGCAACACTACTACTCTAAACTTTATTCTATACACAATACAAAATACTAAAATACAGCATCTTTAAGCAACATCCTTAGCAGCGGCTGAGCATCAGCCCCGCTGCCATAGTCGTAACTTACCCCTAACGAACTGTACATAAATCGTCTTTTCTGAAAAAAATAAAATAAAATAAAAAATATAAACACTAATGCCAAAGTATAAAAAAAAAAGAAATAAGAAGAACTAGAAAATTTAGTATCTACACAACAATTTTTTATTACAGCGAAAAAAATAAAATAAAAAACTTAATGGCTGTAGTGAGAGTAGTGTTTAAAGTATAAATGATTAAGGTGGGGGGAAGAGGCCCAAAAGGTTAACCCTCTAATGTTTTAACATATATTTAAGCAACTAAGTAATCAACCAAAATAACACTGGTTTTAATAAAATGAACATGCATCGCTTAATTAAGGTAAAAAAAAAATGCGAGTGGGAATCGATTCTAATTTTCTCACTTAACCCACTTTACACTTCTGTTGCTTTAAAACAACACCAGGTTTAAAGGCCCGAAACCATTTGATAATTTGAAATCTTAGCTACACAAATAATTTTAAGAATTATTGCTCCAGAGTTTCAACATATTGATTTGAAAAAAAACTATTTTTGAAAATTTTTTTTAGCCCAATTCTCAATAACAATTCCGTGAGAATTTTTTCCCTATTCCTGTTCCCCTATTCTTAATAAAATCTGCCCGGGGATTTTTTCACTTTTCCCTTTTCTCTTATTCTAAACGAATTTCGAAAATGGGAAACTCTTCCCCCGGAAACAAAGAAGGTATTATGAATGTCAATAATAGGGAGAATTGTGATAGCATTTGTATGAATTATTCAATTATTCAATTAATTTATTCAATTCTCTCTCCCTTATTATTATTATTCTTTTCCCCGCCTGTTTAGAATAGGAGGATTTTTTTTCTCGAGAAAATAAAATCCGCAGAAGAAAAAATCCGAGGGAATATTCATAATCGGGCTGTTTATAGATATTTTTTTAAAATTTTTCTTTTTTGATGTAAAAAATTTGCTACTTTCCTTCAACATACAAATAAGTTAAAAAACATAGTAGCCAGTGTTGTCATATAACAGGTTTCAAAATTTTTCTAAAAACACAAAGATTTAAAAAAAAATTTCAGAAATTTTTAAAAGCCTACAGATCAAATTTGAACCTTAATTTGATAGATGTGTACTTTAACCACATATTTTACAGGACGACTTAAGAATAAAAAAAGACTGAAACCCCCTTGTTATCCTGCCACCAAAACATTTAGACTGCCCCTGTTACCATATGGTAACTATGGGCGGGCTAGTTGACTGGTTTTTGTACATATAGGAAATGTATTTTTTGCAAGAAAACGTATTATAATATTATTAAATAAATATTTGAAGGACTTACTGTAAAAACTTGATAATATACATTTTATTTTAAGTTTATTTTCCCCTTTCAAAGGTTGAAAGAATGTAAAAATATGTTTTTTTCAGGACATTTATACTCCAGGCACTCATAATAATTGACTAAGCAAGACTTCCATCAAATATTTATTAATGGATGTCTAGAAAACAACGAAAATTCATAAAACAGCAAATGTGGCTTATCATGTTTTTACAATAAACCCTTCATTTATTGATAAATTAATGTGAGTTATGTTTAAAAATTCAAAACTAAATGAATTTTATAAGCGGAGCAGTTTAAATCCGAATTTTTCACAGAATACAGAATTGGACCTCTAAGTAGTAAATAGTAATTCTTAAAAATATTCTTGGTTTATTTGGATCTAATTCGTTACGTTATTTAAACAATATAATTAAATATGTGAAATAAAATATACGGTTTTTATTAGAGAGGCAAACATCCTAATTCTTGGTTAATAAACAAATTTTGAAAACAAAAGTGACAATTTTTTAAAAACATCCAAAAACTACACAAATGTGCCAAAATAGAAAATTTTTAAAACAACTTTTTTAATAATCGGGTGCTAAAGTGAATTTTCATCGAAAGTTCACCAGATAAGACTCAAAATTGCAACTGTTTCTTAATTGTTTGTTCATTGATGAAAAATTTTGGATTTTATAACAATAAAAATATCATTTGCAGAGAACATTTTGAGAAAAACGCTAAACTAATACTCTAACAGTTACCCAAACTAGAGTCATTTCAGTAAATTTTAGACCGTTTATATTGAAGAGTGGCGAAAAATTTAAACTTTTTATGTGTAAAAACTGTGCTTAAATTAAGGGAAATAACAAAAATAGTATAAAACAAAGTACTAAAGGTATTTATGTAAAGTTTAGGCCACTCAGGGTGGACCGAAAAATGCTTAAATGTAAAAAGTAAAGTTAAGTAATTTTAGATTCAAAAATTTTTTTTTTAAATTTGTTTATAAAAATCGCTCGAATTGTTCACACTAAATTTTGCCTGCGGAATTTTCTTTTTGATAAAACCACTACAACCCTCGAATTTTCCTAAATAAACTTTCTAAAATAACTCACAAAAGCTTACGTACTCGAACAAAACATAATTCTTAACCCTTTCACAACCGACTTTTTGTTTGTGAACCGACTTTTTGTTTGTGAACATATTTCTATTTTGATTTCAAATTCTTATTAGGATCCTCAAATTAGAAAGAAAATGGTTAACATATGTGACCTCTTTTCCCATACCCACTAAAAAATTTCAGAAAATCGAGTTTTTGAAATGTCTCAGCCCATTTTTACAACTAAAATATTTGAATAACCAAAAATGTTTTATTTTATTTTGTTCCGGTTATTAAATGAATTCACGAGCCAAATTTTGAGGGTCTAGCATTGTCAGTTTAGGAGATACACCAAACGCCCCATTTTTCGGAGATAGGAGCTGATTATAAAAATGGGACATTGTTTACAAATATCACGACTATATTGTCCTGTTGCACAGTTATGAGTATGATGAATTTTTTTTCAACGGCCGAGATCCAAATGAACATATTTAAACAAAATACTAAGTTATACCGCACTATAAAAATTTGTATATTTTTTAAAAATTGTGTACACTGTAGTGTACATTGATAGTGAAATGGTTAATAAAAAATCGCTCTATTTTTCACATAACAATTTTCCCTGCAGCGCTTTTCATATTTTCTTAATACTACAACCCAGCAAAAAAATAGGGCTTACCCAGAAGCGCTTTCGAAAGGCATTATTTAATTACGAATCTGTTCCAGAAGGCATAATTTTTGTTCGCGATGTCCCTTTTGGTATGTCTCTTTAAAGCTGGTGAAAAGCGCTTCTTTCATGAGCTCTAAGAAGTAATAAATGCATGCCTTCTTAGGCAATAAGAAGCGCTTTTTTGTATGTTGCACACATTAGTGCTTCATAGTATGCATTCTGTATTGCTTCATTGTAAGCATTATTCACTGCTTCAAATAAGGCATTTTGGGAAGAAATACAGAATGCCTTCCCTAATTGCTTTATAGTATGCAAGGTGGTGAAGCGCTATTTTGGAACAATACAAATGTAGTTACTGCTTAGCAAATCCAGGATATTTTTTGCTGGGAACACACAATACTTTTAAAAATTATAATATGAGCACCATTTTTATAGTATGCAAGGCGGTGAAGCGCTATTTTGGAACAATACAAATGTAGTTACTGCTTAGCAAATCCAGGATATTTTTTGCTGGGAACACACAATACTTTTAAAAATTATAATATGAGCACCATTTTTCGCTCCTCCCTAAAGGATCCAAAATTTCTAATATGGTACTTATGCACTTATGGAAATTTCATTTCAGCAGAATTCTTTTATATATAAAAAAATTCAAGAATTGTTCGTCTAAATTTCACTAAAATGGCTCTAGGCCACTTTTAATGGATCTGAAAAGCTGCATCTTTTTTTAAATCATGAAGAAATTTCCTTTCTTTACAGATTTATTAGTTGTTTTTTATATATAAATCGAGATTATTTTATATTAGTTTTATTTTATAGCGAGCTTTCAACTTATTTACAAAATTAAAGCAAATCAAACATATTAGCTAGGTTGATAGTAAAATTTCGATCTGGCTAAAGATCTCATCAGAACCCGAGAAAAGTTAGAGCCTCTAGAATAGGCAGAACGTTAACAAAAACTCTATTAATCATCAAATTTGCCCCCCACCCCCATTCTTGTCTTCTTAGTAATCAAACATGTGGCTAAGGTATTTTCCTAACACGCATCATGTCGTTACTAAACTTTGGAGACCAAATATGTTCTATTTATATAAAAAAAAAAAGTTTGTACTTTGGCTTAAGTAATATTTTTTTACAGCTATATTAGTTTTTTGTTTTTATATACATCGAGATTATTTTTATGTTATTTTCAATTTATAACGAGCATTCAACCTCCGTATATTTACAAAAATAAAGCAAATCAAACATATTAGCTAGGTTGATACTAGTATTAAGATCTGGCTAAAGATCTCATCAGAACCCGAAGTTTTAGAAAAGTTTTTTTATTTTTATATTATTTTTAATTTATAACGAGCTTTCAACCTCCGTATACTTACAAAAATAAAGCAAGTCAAACATACTTGTATAAAAATACGCGTTTTTGGCGCCACTAATTTAAAATTTCGGTTTTTACTTCCGCTAAAGTACACTTTTGCCAAACTTAGATACAACAATCGATGAACTAATTTTTAATAGTGAAATATATTTTAATATTTCCTCCTCATTATAACAATAACAATAGCTTTTCTAAAACTTCGGGTTCTGATGGATCTTTAGCCAGATCGAAATACTAGTATCAACCTAGCTAATATGTTTGATTATGTTTTGATTTATTGGGGACTGTAGTTAAGATGTTCAATAGTGACAACTCCGAATAACACAAATTTTTTTTACTAAATTGCTGAATTATTTTAAGGTTTTAAAACTACTTAATTATATTGGTCCATCAACAAAACATAGCCGTTTAAAAGTACTTGGATGAAAACGGAACAGTTTTTTTTTTTTTTTTTTTGATCAATATTTACCTGCAATGAACTTTTTATTCTGTAAATTTTAATATGAATTTCTTAAAAAAAATAAAACAAAAATTTAATTTCTATTTCTCAAGTTTTGTTTTGTAATCTTCACATCAAAATCCAATTAAATCCTTAAGAATCCGGAAATCGTATTTTATGTGACACGCTAATGAACCAGCCTTTAAATGGATATAATGAATTATGTACAGTTGTAGTAATTTTTAATAAATCGACAACCTAAGAGGGTATTGCATTCAAAATATAAATATTTATTAAAATTCGGGTTCTGATGAGATCTTAAGTCAGATCGAAATACTAGTATCAACCTAGCTAATATGTTTAATTTGCTTTATTTATGTAAATATACGGAGGTTGGAAGCTCGTTATAAATTGAAAATAACATAAAAATAATCTCGATGTATATAAAAACAAAAAATTAATGAAACTGTAAAAAATATTATAGTTGACAAAAAAATAACAAATATTAGAAAAAAAAGTACTAAAAAATATTTTTTTCGTTCTGAAATTTTTGTCAGAGATCAAAATGTAATTTTTTCGAAAGTTGTTCATAGAGGGTATTGAAAATAGGGTACATTTTTGATAACTATTGTCCACATAAAACTCATTGTCAAATTATGACCTATCATATCCTTTTAAGTGTTAAAACGTTTAACAGGAGGCTGAAGGGTATAAAAAGTTATAATAATTTCAAATAGTAAGAAAGTTAGAGCAGAATGTAGAAAAATGTTCCCAAACTCTACGACAATAAACATTTTGTATAGGAAAAAAATTATACTTTTTATAAGAAAATAAGACAACAACAAAAAAGAAACCCCTTCCTTTCAATAATAAAATAAAAAATCCTTAGCTAAAATTCTCGTAAATTTGAATTTTGAAAATATTTTTTCTGTTTTTTTATTCTTCTCGCCTTTTTCTTCATATTAATGAAGTATTTTTTTTTTCTTTTTTCTTGTATAAAATCTTCAAAAAAAAATGAAAAAATATAAATAACCCAGCAACGACTCGATAATAGGTTGGTCAATGTTACCTAGTAAAAAACTAAACTCCTTACTCTTGCATTACTTCACAACTGTTAGTATTACTGATTGACCAATTCTAAAATTGTCAAATTTTTCGGTACAGTGAAATAACTCCCAAATGAAATAAGTCCCAATGGAAAAATGAAATAAGTCCCAAAAAATTTTCCATGTAAATTGGGACTTATTTCATTATGAAATAAGTCCCAATGCGTTGGGACTTATTTCATAATTTTTGTTGGGAGTTAATTCATTATGAAATAACTCCCAAATGAAATAAGTCCCAACAGTTTTTTTGTTGGGAGTTATTTCATTTGGGAGTTACCATTGGCACTTATTTCATCGCAGTTGGGACTTATTTCATTTTAATTGAAACACACAATTTTACGATTGGCCAATGGTGCAATAAAGCCTTTATTTTGTATTTTTTGATTCTTTTGTTACACTGTTCAGTTTTTCTGCGTGGCGGCCTGCGGCCGATCTTAGGGGTTTTCTCCTCCATAGGACGCGGCAGGTGGCTTCGCTGAATACAGTTTTCCTGCGCCCGTCTCATTATCTTCCCTAGTGTGACGCTCGCAGGGAAACTTTATTCAGCGAAGCCACCTGCCGCGTCCCATGGAGGAGAAAACCCCTAAGAGCGGCCGCAGGCCGCCACGCAGAAAAACTTTATAAAGCAAAGATTTTCAATATTGTTGCAGTTAAATTTTTTGTTGAATTATTAATGTTCTATTAATTTTTGTTAATATGAAATTTTTTTATAATTGTTCAATAAAATATCAGAAGAATAAGAATAAGAAATTTAATTGCTTCATTTAAAAAAAAATTTAAGTGAAATAAGGCCTTTACGGCTTAATTTCACTTTCAAAGTGCAATAAAGCCTTTTTTGCAAATAAAGGCCTTATTTCTCAATTGAAAGTGAAATAAAGCCTTAAAGGCCTTATTTCGTAAGGCATTATTGCACTCCACCTATGCTTACATATACTTATGAAATAAAAATTGTTCTCTAACAGAAAACAAAACAAACGAAAATTGGGAGTTAATTCATTTTTGTTGGGACTTATTTCATTGGGAGTTAATTCATTTTTTTTGGGATTTATTTTTAAATTTTGAAATAACTCCCAAAAATTGGGACTTATTTCATTTTTCTCATTGGGAGATATTTCATTTTTTTACATTGGGTGTTATTTCATTTTTGATGGGACTTATTTCATTGGGAGTTATTTCATTGGGACTTATTTCATTTGGGAGTTATTTCACTGTACCAATTTTTCTACAAATTCGACAATTTTTAAAAAAATTTCGGATCTAAAAATTAAAGATTTAAATAAAAAGTTTTTTACAATTCCCGAGGCAGAAAAATGCAATAGGCACAGTGTTGTTGACGGTCGATTATGGGTTGGCCGAACTTAGGATTAACCGTTTTGACAGCATTGATTGATTATATATTTTTTTTTATTTATTTTTTATTAATTAATAATCATTTAATTTCAAATTATATACTATTACCCTAACCGAGCATTAGCTACTATGGCGTTGTAGCGAAAACAGATCAGTACCTCTGGTGGGAATCGCACCCACGACCCCCGCACTAATAAGCCATTACTATGATTATATAGTACTACATACATAAAAGCACGTGTATTTTGTTTAAATTTTTCTTTAACATTCTTTGAATTTTTTTTGTTTACTATTTATTTTACGTGAGTACAACAAATTTAAAAATAAATTAATTTTTTTTATCACTTTTTACTTAATTTTTAACACTTTAATGTATAATAAGCAATAACTTCATTTAAGGATGCGTGTCAGTTTAACTTCTACATAGGCTCCCATGGCAGCCCGGGTTGAGACTACCAAATTATTAGTTCTTCCACTAAAAATATCACCATTACAATTAACACCACATCGTTGTTTTTATATTTTATTAATATTAGTTTAATATTATTTGATTTGTTCTGACTGACTGCTTCTCACAACTTCTTTTCACAAAACCTTTTTTTGTCTTTGCTATACCTCAACACTCAGGGAATGCCCTTACTAATGCAGTACATTGTGTTCATGTCAGGAAAATAGGTTATGGGGAGGAGAAAATAGGGAGTAGTGTCTATAGACATTTGACTAGAATTTCACTAAATTGAAAGTGTCAGGAAAGACGTCTGCCTGAAGTTTATTAAACATTTCGGGGGGTTTGACTAATGAACGAATTTTCTTTGTAATGCGTTGTGCGAGCACTGGTATATCGACCACAAACAGATGAGATCTACTTGACAAGCGTGTGTAACGAACAAAAAAACGGGCCCTAGGGATGAGTTCACTTATCTCAGCAGAACACTTCCCATTTTAATAACGATTTGACACACAACCCACATTCCGATGATACTCTAACGAATCAATAGAGCTTAATACCCTAATGAGCGCCAACGCCCTCCTTCACACACGGTCCAGAAGCTCCAAAATATAATTTGGAGCCCCTGCCCATATATAATAGTTGTATTGAATCTTCGTTCGGATATAGGTGGTATAAATAGTAATAGAAAAACAGGTTGATAATTTTATAGTTGGCCCAACTATGATATGGCCGTAGTTAGAGAGAGGAATATGATAATAAATACTATATTATGGTTGTAGACAAGAAAACAATATGATAACCAAAAAAAAAAGAGAGAGTTTTTACTAAACCATGATTATAGCAACCATATTATTGGTAAAATATGATTGATACAAATATAATTTAATTGAAACAACCATGTACGGCCATAGGAAACATAGTTTTGTGGCCGCAAACATATTACAACCATGTTTTTTCTTTGCTTGTAATTAGCTATCCCCAAACTTATTACCGGTTAATAAAAAATTTTGCTGGGGAAGTATAAAATGTTTTGTAATACCATTAAAATAGTAGTAACACTAACATAAACTAATGCCTTTAAGCATAATATCGCTGCTATCGCTCCAAGAGGATAAACACAAAATAGAAAATGAATAGTATAAGGAAGAAGGTAGCTAGAACATTAATCTGTAATAGCAACGAAAATAATGGGGGGAGGGGGTATGGGGCATGATTGTATATAAATTTATATTTTGTCTATATGTACTTTGGTATCGTAAATAAGTTTTCTTTTATAATCCGCAGTAAAATTTTAAATGGTATTAGAATATCAATGAATGAATGGTTTTTATTACTTCCATAGTACAACACAATAATAATATTTTGTATAATGATAAAGTTTGCTTAATGTTTAAAACTATTTCATTTTGGAGGTTATTTTTAATTAGCAAATATGGAGGAGGGGGGGGGGGGGGTTAGATAAGATAACATCTTAAAATAGAGTGATACAATGTCAAGAACGCAATTGTGAACATTTAAAAAATTAAGTAATGGCAGATGCTGATAGATATTTTGTGTAATTTTGAAATACAGAAGAGTAGAGGGGGCGAGCGGACATTTGGTACATATCCCACCAAACTGATTATTATAACGAAAAAAATGTAAAAAAAACGAAAATATTTTTTTAAAATCGGAAATTTGTTTTAATTTTTTTCATTCCTAATTCTAATTTTGTTCAATTTTTAAATAAATATTTTGAAATTCAATCAGTAATGTCTCATTATTTATCCACCAACTGACAATAGTCAGCTCAAATATATTAGTATATCCCTTAAAAATAGATTTGTCATTACACCCCCCCCCCCCCCACCACGAGTTTTCTTAAAAATGCTTTCAAATGGAAGAAATCAATGGGCCGCAAATGACCCATTTTGAAAAAAGTTTGAAGTTTCATAAAATTTTTTTTTTTTATTTAATGCACTAATTTTATATATTATATATATAATATATAATATTCGAGTATGCATTTGGAGCGACTCCTTTCCAGAACATTTTGTCAAAAATTAAACAAAATTTTAATGTTTTCATCAAAGTTTGCACAATTTTCGGAAAAATGTCAAAATTGAGATTTTCGTTCATTACAGCCTCCACTTTTATTGCAAATGGTTGCAAATGGAAGAAATCGATTTTTTTGTGGAAAACATTAAACCGCCGCAAGACGCCCGAAAATGGCCCACTTTGGAAAAAAAGTCTATTATTTATTATTAATAATTCAAAATTCGAAAGTTCGAAAAAAATTACTTTTTATTTTATTTATTTATTTATTTAATATACTCAAAATTATGACTTCATCGGATATCATAAGCCACTTTATCCTGGAAACCAAAATGACTCACGAACTTGAAAAAAATGCAAAACCTTTTATTTTTAAAATTAATTTTAAAGATTGTTTAAAATGCCTAACTTAAAGAGGTTTATTGCTTTTTTTTATTACATAATAGTTGTTATTAAAGAAAAAAATAAATTGGAAAAATGAGAATTTGAGTTTGTATTTGGAGCGACTCTTTTTCAGAACATTTTATGGACAAAGCTTTTTTCTGAAAAATTTAACAAAATTTTAATGCTTTCATTAAAGTTTGCATAATTTTTGGAAAAATAACACTTAAATTTATTAAGATTATAATTTTGTTTACATTTATTTAAAAAATCGTCAACCGTTAGTGGCCTGGGGACAAAAAAGTCCCATGCAACTTATGACTACAAGATTGTTAAGCTTTTAAATTGATAAAAAAACAAAAAAGACAAACTAAAAATTGTACATTCTTAAGGGTATATTATCTGCATAGTAGCACTACAAGTTGTATAATATAAACACTCTACTCTTCGAGTACTTCACTGTACTGATGCTGTGCCACCAACACCTAAACAGTTATAGGGTATTAATGGTTAGAAACTAGCGATAGACACATGAGTGAATATTGATTCACACTGACTCACGCTCAAAAAAATAAAAATTGCAAAAATTAAGATAAATTGTGAATGTTGTACTCAAAATTTCTGTGAATATGAAAGTCTGCCATTTATTTAGAGTATTTTGTAAATCCAAAAACATAAAAGCGGCGAAAAAAAATTAAGGAGTTTTTTTATTATAATGATTTTTTTGGCCAAGTGTTCAGAATTCCAGTTTTTATTTTTCATAAGCTAGTAGGGCCTAATTTTTCCAATGTAAATAAAACAAAATATTTATTACATTTTCGCTGACTTTTCGTCAATTTTATGTTGACTTTTTAAAAGTTTCACATTAAAACATTAAACATTTAACATAAACTTTTAACATAAACATTAAACAAAATTTTACTACACGCAGCTTAAAGTTATTATCACAGAATTTAGTTTATTATTTTTTATTAATGGAAAAAATTGTGTAAAATTCTACTTGCTCACAAAAAAATTTGACTCTCGCACACTCATTCACGAAGAATGGTTTCCTACTCGCACTCACTCACGCGCACGCGAATAAACTTAGTTTTCACACACACGTGATCACGAATGATTCACGCAAAATTCTGTTCACGTGCCCATCTCTATTTGAAACAAAATTATTTAGATTTTCACATTTTTGCAGTTTTTTTTGGCCAGCAAAAGTGCATCCCTTCACGTATCATTTCTTAGAAAGTGTTGAACAAAAAACCTTTTGCGATGTTTGATGTATGTCGCGATGATGTGCCATAGATATACACTAATTAAAACCTCCACAAAAATTTACAAAACTAACGTGATTTTTTTAAAACAGCTCATTTTCGCATGGCACAGCCAGAATTTTATTGACAGCTGGCCCGAAATGGTGTGATTTTAATATTTTACCATTTTAATCTAATCGTTATGTTTATTCGGGTTTTTAAATCAATTTTGCTAAAATAGATTTTTTTAATTTTGCATTTTTTAGCAGAACAGAATCTTTCTGTGTTCTTCCCTATTTATACACTTTAGCGTGAAGACATTTTGATCATAATTTATCGTGAGAGAATTACGCGTTACTTTTAATTTAAAACATTTTGCCATGGCACACTCAAATTTATGATGGCAATGCTGCAGTAAATATAAAAATCGTAAGTTTGAAATTGAAATCAGTATGTCCGAAATATCTATAATTGATAGACGGATCTTAATTAATTTTTAAAAAAATTACATTTTATTCTCCTGTGTTATAGGTAATTCGTAATGAAATAACGTCCTATGAAATAAATTTTAATAATTTTGACAGAATTCCAACCATTGTTATTATGGGTGTATTAACTTTATTTGATGAATTTTGTTACATGTCAGTTTTTAAACTATTTACATATTATACTAAAAATTTTACTAATTGGTCATCCGTTTTCGATATGCTGTCATATAAATTTTAGGCACAATATGCGTTTTTTTTTTCAATGAACCATACTTTTTTGTTATGGGATTTTATACAAAATAAAATTTATTTTTGCTTAGGCATAAATAAAAAAGCTTTGATCTTTTTCGAAATGGGATGATAAGTTGTACAAAAACAGTAAAATATAGTAAAAACTGAGAAAAACCGAGCATTTACCTGTAAATTCTGCATATTTATTAAACAAATTTGCTACCCAAACGTGACTGTTATCTGTTATCTGTATTCACCATAAAAAAATTAGTTGAAAATATGTAATTTTTAAAATGTTATGTATAAAAAACTTTGTTAAAACATGCAAAACTTTAAACAAATTTTTCGAAAAAAATCTGCCCGAAAAGTGGCCCACTGGTCGATAATTTTATTTTCGATTTTAAGGGTTAATTTTTAGGCCTATGTTATTATTTAAAAATCTGGAATAATAGTTTTTAAAAATCTTGTTGTTATATCGCTCTTTTACACTCAAACAATTAAGTTAGTAGACAACTTAGTAAAAAGTCTTGTAAATCAAACATCATTCTACGAATATTCAACAAAAAAATTATTTATTTTAGCAAGGATTTGTTCATTTTCATAAAAATAACTGTACTCACAACTTATGATGCTGAATTACTAATTTTTTAACAAATCAGCTCACTGATTATGATTAGCCAATTATTTAATCGATTGGGTTATTTTTTAATTGATACCTTTTAAAATATTCAACAAATCGATTTATTTAAAACAAGTTGTGCCATATTTTTTAGCTGTAGAGATTGAAATTGTTTTGACTAAATTTTTTACGTAGCAAGACAGTTGGTATAAAATGCCTCATAGTTCAAAAAACCATGTGTCACTTAGGAAAAAGCTAAACTTATGAATGAATAATAAACTAAAGTGTCTTAATCAGTCCCAACTAATTGTTATCAGTTCGTTTAACAATTTTGAACAGACAAATTGTTTTTTAAATGATAAGAAAGGCCACCCAGTGGAATAGTCTCCCAAATAGGGATATTTTTAATATCAAAGAATAAGGATAAATTTCTAAAAGTAAAATGTATTCATATTAAACTACCAGTTTGAAATAGTGAGGTACCATAATAAATATTCCTCGTAAGTTGCAAATTTTTCGAAATTTTAATGGTGGAGGAAGCGCGAGCCTCCTCCGTGGGCTTTTTAGCCGTATTTTGTGAAAATAACAATGTGTGGGATGGGCATATCTCAGGAAATAGGAGGAGCTTATCCAAGATTATGGTATCGATCTCTTCTTTGGAAGATTATATAGCATATATTCTATAGATTCTATAAAACAAGGTTTTTCCATAACAAAAATTCTAAATTTTTAAATGTGTATTAAGTATCAGATATATTCTTGCTCATTTTAATATAATATTCTTTAGAGCAGCGGTTCCCACCAACTTTTGCCTTACGGACCATTTGACCAACCTCTACTGGATCAAGGACCCACCAAAAAAAATTTATTTTTTTATATATTAAAATAAATTGAAATGTAACAAAACAAACAAAACATACGATTTCTATTCAAAAATAAATACCACTGTTGATTTATTGTTGGCTTGAGTTCATATAAATAAATTAATTAAGTTTGATATAATTTTTATTAAAAATAAAAATTATGTTTTTTTGACCTTTAATTGTGCAATGAAAATGAAAATTATTCAAGTTCGAGGCCATACTATATATTTCTTTATTAGGATATTGTCCTAACAAATAATCTATAGAGTTTTTGTTTTCAAATTTTTTTAATTGACCACTTTCAGGAATGTGTTGATGGATTATTTCGGGAATTTTCTAGGTTCCCAACAACAGTACACGTTTTGAAAGAAGTGACAATCCCATGCAAACACCAAACATTCATATAACCTAGTTATCCCACTAAATGAGAACTAATATATGAGCTGAAAGTTAACAATTATCACCATTGATCAAAAACAAATTAAAAACTTGGACCTTGCACATAACAAACAAGTTTTCAATTTATTTTTGATCAATGGTGATAATCTTTAACTTCGAATTCATATATTAATTAGTTCTCATGTAGTGAGAAAATTAGTTTATATGAATGTTAATGTTTTGCATGGGATTGTTACTTCTTTCAAAACGTGTTCTGATGATGGGAACCTAGAAAATTACCGAAATAGATCTATCAAAACATTCCAGACAGTGGTCAATTAATAAATTTGAAAACAAAAACTCTATAGATTATTTGTTAGGACAATATCCTAAATTAATTAATATAAAAAAAGTTTAATTTTTATGTGTTTATTTATTTTATTAATTCTTCCGATATAAAACACATTAAAAAAACCAAACCCAATTAAAATGAACTTGGGGTGACCAGAAAAATTACATCGTTATAATCGAGGATTTTACTAGAGTAAAAATTCTTTACAGTTTTTTTTTTTCTGTTCACAAAATATTAAAAACTTTTACAAACTTTTTAAAATTTTATGAAATTTTTTAATTTAACTAATTAAATATAGAGTTTTCTATACACTTGCAGCAAAATTACTGTGTTCGTTTTAAAATTTAATAAAATTCAATGAGTCTTTAGTAATATTTGGAAATTTTGGGAACTTCGTATTTAAAATGGAAAATTATATGAATATTTGTTTGTGGGACTGTCAAAAATAGTTCATCTGAGGTTTCATCTTATCATCTTGCATTGAAATTGTTACCAAATCAAATTAGTTTGTAATAAAAGAGGATTCATCTTAACCAAATTGGCGTTAAGCCAGACTTTTGAAAGAATCGTCAAAAACACAAAAGTTTGAGAAAAATTTGCATTTTTTTTTAACAATTAAAAAAATGCCAAAAAATGTATATTATTTTTTTCTTAGTCTGTTTTCATGAGTTTTTGAATTAAAAAGCTCTTTTTGATTAATCATTTTCATACAAGAATTTCAGTTTTTTATATATAAAGTTTTAATTCATTTTCTGCACTCGGTAATAGAATCAATTAAATCTAAATTATGAGGCACAATTATTAAAAGCATCATCAAGTAAGCGAATTTATGTAACCAATAGAGTCCAAGAAAATTTTTAGTTATTCAATTAATTTTTTTTACATAATTTGAATTTTTAATAAAATGCTAAAATATTATAAAAGTTTTTTAAATTTGTTTTTAACAATCATTTTGTTGGAACTCTAAGCGGACCCCCTGGAATGCCATTACGGATCCCCGGGGTACTCATTTGAGAACCGTTGCTTTAGAGTCTTTTAAAAATACTCCCACTTATGTTCAATTAAATTCTAATTAATTACAAAAAAATATGATAAGCTTCATTTAAAAAAAAATATATAAGTTATATAATTTTTTTAAGGTTTGAATAGAAACACTAAAAACCATCATAATTTTTCTAATGTCTTATGATATTGATTTTTATTTGTTCGCCTCCCCCTCCGCCATAAATTATGAATCTTTTTATTTATGCGCTGGTATTGTAAAAAAAAAAATAAGAAATATTTTAAACTTATTATCGACAAACTAATACAAAAGCAAGTTTTTTCGATGTTTTCTTTTCAAACTAAGGATGAAATAGAAGAAAAATCAGAATTGGTAACAAAATACAATACAAAGGAAATCCTAAGGACGAAAATCTTAAGGAAAAAAACAACAACATAAGCATTACAAGAAGTACTATACTTGTTCATGCTAGTATAATCATGAATAAGCGTGTATTGGCATCATCATGTTATTTTATTACTTGTATACAAGTTTTTTCTTTTTATACCAAAAAAAAAAAAAAAAACAAAAAATACTACAACAAAATAGATGAAATAAACCAATACTACTCTAATAATACACAGAACTTTAAAAGGATTTCGGTAAATTAACATTTGTAACATAAAAAAATAAAAGTTTTCAATCCGTTGTTCAGAGAAAAAATATTGTTGGCCAATATTTGCTATTGTTTTTTTCCATTTGTTTTATTATATTTCTTCCACTTTTAAATTTAAATACAATATAATTAAGTTTGATCAAAAAAATTATTAGACCAACAACAACATTTGTAGTATTATTTGTAAATTTCATTGATAATGGGTGATCCAAGTAGAGATACTTTTTTCAATAGCATCTTTTTGACAGATCACGTGTGAGTCGTGTCATGCGGTCATGTTATTTTTGTTTAGTATTGTTTGGAAAGACTTACGCCTGAACAACGTTTACAAATCGTTCAACTTTATTACAAAAATTCACGTTCTGTGAGCAATGTGTTTCGTGCACTTCGCTCAACTTATGGTCAACATAATCAGCCTACTGAGCGTACTATTCGCAACACCGTCACCCGTTTTGAAACCCAGCATTCATTATTGGATAATATTCGACCACATAGGCCACGTGCAGCACGCTGTGTGGTTTGTGGGCCGGTGGAATCATCGGTCCATATTTCTTTAAAATGGCAACCGTTATCGTGCCATGATAACCGACTATTTGATGCCTGAAATTGAAGCTCGTGATCTCGGCGACATTTGGTTTCAGCAAGACTGCGTCACTTCCCACACATCGCATCAATCAATGGATTTATTGAGAGAACACTTCGGTGAGCACATAATTTCACGTTTTGGGCCGGTCGATTGGCCACCAAGATCGTGTGATATCACACCGTTAGACTTTTTCCTGTGAGGATATGTAAAGTCTAAAGTTTATGCGGACAAACCCGCTTCGATTCAGGCCTTGGAGGAAAACATCACGCATGTCATTCGCCAGTTACCAGTCGAAATGCTCGAACGAGTCATCGAAAATAGAACTCAACGGATGGACCATCTGCGACGTAGCAACGGCCAACATTTGATAGACATAATCTTCAAAAAATAAATGCCAAAGAATGTTCTTTCAAATGATAATAAACACTCCCCATTAAATTTTAATTTTCTGTGTTTTTTTTTCTTTAAAAAAGTAGAGAACCTCGAAATGGATCACGCTTTATTATTCAGTTTCTTGTAGAAAATGTCGATAAATAAATTTGAATTGTTTTTCTAACAATGCACTCGATATTTATTATTTTTTTTTTTTTTTTCTGTAAAACAGAAAATGGGATATTTTTAACAAAAGTGTACTTTTATTAAAAATATAAAAAATTAGGAATTTTGATAAATAGATTTTCTTTATTTCATTTGTTCATTTAATATACTCAAAATTATTCAGATATGAAATTCTAACTTCATCGGATATCACTAACCTACTTTAGCCTGGAATCAAAAAATTCCCAAGAATTTGAAAAAATCAAAAAATATTTTCTTACAGTTATATTAGTTTTTTGTTTTCTTACAGTTATATTAGTTTTTTGTTTTTCTTTAATTAATTTTCAAAATTTTTTAAAATTACTAATTTGGAGATTTCGCTTTAATTAAAGAAAAAAAACTAAATTTCGATTTATAGTTATAATTAAAATTAAATTTCATGTGTATTTTTTGTCCCCACGCCACTAAGTGTTAAAGATTTTTTAAATAAAAATGAAGCCAGAATTCCATATCTGAATAATTTTGATAAGTGAATAATAAATATAAAATTAAATTTTTAACACCATAATGATCAGCTACACCAATATACGATCATATGCAATACCATTTATGATCATATATGTTTCTCCACAAGCGATTCTTTCTCCACAAGCTATCTGTTGCTCTTTATATCAAACTATGCGTGTATATTTTTATTTACAGTGTATTTATATAATTTGGTCATTGTAAATGATTCTTTTCTATGATCTTAATTTCCACTCTTTTCTATGATCTTAATTAATTCTAAATTCATGAAAATTAAAATCGACCCCACTCTACTATTAAAAAAAAGGCTAAATTTAAAAGGATGATAATAATAAGTAAATCTAATGTTAATTCAAGTGTACTGATTGTCGAAGCGTTTAAATTTTATTAAAGTAGTTTGGTCTTCAAAATCCGTAGCTGAAGTCAAAATCGTTTCAGCGGTTCGCCTTCCGAGTTATGGACAATTTTTTTTTAACCCTCTTACCAGAGCAAAAATGGTTTATTGGCCAATATTGCGGAGATGTCGGAAAATGTTCAAGGGTATTTTATTCGGATTAGCACTTACAAAATTCAGAGTTTTTCAAAATATTAAAAACAAGTTAATAATATGCACTTCAATAAATAAAACGAGGGTAAAATTTTTAAAATCATTAAGTATATCCAGAAATATATGAAAAATAGGCCAAAGTTTTGAACCAAATTTGAATTTAAATAATTGAGATAGAGGATAATATATATTATTTTTTCTTTAAAGTGTGTGCAAAGAGTATGTATTTCATAGAGAAAACTGTGCTACTCACGGACCTCTCTATAATTAGCGTTTTCGCACACAACTCTCACTAAGAGAAAAATACATTAAAACCCCCTATTTATAAAAAAAAACGTGACCAAATAAATAGAGAAAGGATCGAGCAAGGCAGATATGGATTGAAAACTTTAAACTCGTTTTCTGCAAAATCGTGTTTTTTTTGAGTTATGTGTATATGTGATGTTTAATTATATATTACTTTTTTTCGTCGGGAGTACATTTAACAGAAAATGATACTTTGATTTTAAATAAAAAAGATAAGAATTTATTCTTTAAAACTCTGCTACCATTAACAAAACTACTACTATTGCATTCACCTACCACTACTACAACAACGATGACTACTATTCATTGTATTAGAGATAAGCATTTATTTCCGATTTTGTTTTTTTTTTTGTACTTTATTTATTCATTCATTCTCTACTAACACTAAACCACTATACACAATACAGTTTAGAAATTTTAACTAAATATCTGTTAAGAGTACCAGTTGGGTTTTCATTGAGTAAAGTGGGGGGGTAAAGGGGGAGGTGAGTTAAAGTAAATTGTATATGCTTTAATAGAAACCTTATCATCATCTAACTCCCGCATGTTATAATAAGCTTACAACTACTACGACTACTTACTCTTCAATATTTTTTCGAGGTTGAAAAAAATTTTTTGTTAACAAAAAAAAAAATATTTTTATATAATATTTAAAAAAGAGGAAAGTTTTTTATGTTTAGTAATACTACACACCGACCTATACACATACATACTTACATATTCCCATTCTAACTTACACATACTTTCTCATATCTATGCGTACGCAAAGTATTAAAAGTAATAATAAGTAGTACCTTTATAGCTCAAACTACGTTTTGAATTCGTTTTTTCACGTTTTTTTTTTTTTTATTTTCATTCTTTGCATAGACATTGAAAATGAAAAATATATATTTTTTAATAAAAAGGATGCCCGTGTTACATTTACTCATACTCATACATACATTTTTGCACACACACATACAGATATTTACAATTATTTACTACTTGAATACTACACACATACTCGTGTCGTCTAAAGTTTTTAGTCATAACCCCCTAATATTCTATACTTTTTTTATTTCAAAACATTTACAGCGGCGGCTGTTTTCAGTGCTTTTTAGTATTTTTTTTTTTTTAAGCAGCATCATCAGTAGCAGCAGCATGAACTACAACTGTGTCGCCGTTTATTGTAAAAAAATAATACAACATATAAAATAAAAAATAATGTCGAAAGAAAAAATCAACCCTCAACGCGCTTTTTCACTGGTTTGAGTGTCATCTATTCACTCAAATCTCTCTAAACACAATTTTTTTTTTTTTTAAATAAATGTTTAAAAAAACGTCAATTTACAGTGAAAGAAAATTTTAGTAGGAACGTTTTTTTAAAGTGTAACAAAACACCTGTTAAATTAATATATCATGTATCAAAGAAAGTAAATTTACTAAAAGTACATGGTTCTTCGAACTGGGTTAAGTTTAAATGTAAGCGATTATGATGTTAATAATTAAGTTCATAACCTAATCTACCAACGCATCTATAATATTAAACATATTTTATTGTTAAAATCAATTTTATAACAAAAATTTCCTGAATGTAAAACTGTTACTTCGGCACTAATTAACTGTTGTTATAGCTTTTTGATTCAGGGTAGGTCCCAAGAAGGAAGGGAGCGGTTCTATGTTGTACTCTTTTACGAAATGGACTCATCGCTTTAGCATGGCGTTGTTGCACTGATAATAATCCATGCGTAAAATTACGAAAAAATAAAAAAGTTTTTTTAGTAAAATAAACGAAAATTTGTACGTTTTACGAAATTTTTTGTAGTTTTGACAATAATTTCGTATTTTTATGTGTGGATTATTATGAGTGTACATGTAGATACTTTATGACGTGCTAGGTAAAATTGGTTTTCAAATAATATCCAGAATTTAAAAAATCAACTTGGCTTCAAGGGCTCGATCGAAGAACTTTCTGATTACAAGGCAAACGCTGTGTAAGCGTAATGGTTGGTTAACAGCTAACTTATATTTTTTGCGTGTGTGTACAAATATTGAAGAAATGGCCAAAGTTTACTTTTTCGGTCATGTCATTTATAAAAATGCAATTTTTGGAAGCTTTTTGCAAAAGGCATCTAAAAACTGCATCAAAAAATATATTATGATGACAAATTACCTTAAATAAATCACATTTTTATTTTGGAATTTTAAACTATATTAAAACCTGTTCGCGTCACAGAAAGAGTAAAAATTAATTTTATAAAAAAAAAATTAATGTTAGATTTATTCAAGTCTAACAAATTCTAAAATGCATCTAAATATTGCATTTGCATAAAAAATGTATTTTTTTAATGTGTATTTTTTATTGCATTAATGCGAAAGAGGAAAATCGTGAAAATCGAACGCTTTTTGAATCAGCAAACTTTCAAGTATACGGCGCTTCAAAGTTAAATACTTTTGGGATTTTTTTAAAAATTAAAACCGTGAAAAACCCGCTAGTTTTTGAAAATTTTAAAAACTAAATATGTAGATATGGCTCCATTGAAAATATATGTTTTTAATATAAAGAAAATCGGAAGAAATAAGGTCAAAATATTCAAATTTTTTGATTTTCTTTCAAAGAATTGATGATATATTAAAAAATTTAAGAAAAAATAAACATAAAAAACAAAGACATTAAATAGCAAGAATTAAGAAATGTATGAAAACTTAAAGAAACTAAAAAATATTTGAAGTAACATTAATTTATAATGTTTAATTTCTAATTTCTTCAAAGCGGTTTAGGCAGGACAGTAAATTTCCGAAAAACCCGTTTTAAACAGATGTCTACGCGGAATTAAGAACTAGCATACCTAATTTAGAGTTAATTGCATTATCGGTTTGACCAGGCCGCCAAGAGGCAGTTTTCCCCCACTGTTATTACCACGTAGTAGTAGTAGTAGTAGTAGTTCTTTATTTTCATAATAATTCATTAATAAATACATAAATAAATTACAAAAAGTAAAATAAAGAAATTTTAAAAAATTTTTTAAAAATATAATCGACCTTGACTTAAGTCGTTGGTCGGCAGTTATATTAATATTGTATATAAACCAAGAAAAATATTCTAATAATTAAATTCATTGATTAAAAAATTTCTATAATTTATACAACTTTTAACAAAATTTACTAACGGTTTAAATTAATCAAGTTACCGTTAAGCATTTTTACAATTTCATCCTCATTTAGCAAAACTTTACCAAAATAAAAAACCCTATATTCCCTAAATGCAGGACATCGTCCTAGGAAATGCATTACGTTTTCATCTTCCATCATCTTACAGATTCCACACAGCTTTGATGCATTGGTTTGCCATCGATTTGCATTTAAGTTCAGTAAGGAACATCGCATTTTAAAAATCCATCTGATTTCCTCCTGGCTGTAACTTTCAGTCACATAGTTCTGGCCAACCTGTGGGTCCAATCTTTTATAGACTCTGGTTGTTTCATTCTTTTGTATCAAAGCGCTTACATAACTTTTTATGTTGAGAAAATTTAAAAAATGTTCCTTGTTCTCATTCCACTGGTTTTAGAGAGGTTTTGAAGAGACCATTCTATTCCATACTCATGACCAAGCGAGTTTAGGTCTTTTACCCAAAAAAGTTTTTGCTCCAAAAGTTTTCTTGATATTATGTTTGGCAGTCTTTCTCTATGGTAAGTAAATATAGTTTGCGCCACATATCGCAAATGTAAATCCAGTGTAAATATGTGACCATTCTCTACGTTTGTCTCCAGCTTTAAGGCATATGTAGGTGTAGTGGGTGGAAGACGGAGTACTTTTTTTATAAAATAAGTGTGAAGTTTATCTACCTCTTGGAAGTAAGAGAAGCCCCAAACTTGCGCACCGTAAGATTGGATGGATCTGCAAACAGCTAAAAAAAGCTTCCATTTAGCCTTTAATGATACGTTTGGCCTACTCAAGAAGTTGCTCCATGTCATATTAATGCTGTTTTTTGCTGACAGATACCTGGCCTCTACATGTTTTTTAAAAATCATTTTTGGGGTCAGTATTACTCCCAAATATGTATATTCCGAAACTACCTCGATTTCAGTGTTGTTTAGGAACCATTTCTCATTCTGGGATAATTTCCCACCTTTTCGAAAAACCATTATTTTTGACTTGGCCATATTAATCTCCATATTCCACAATACACAATATTCTTCCAATTTATGGATCATTTGCTGTAGGACACAAGCCTTGTCCGCTAATATGACTATGTCATCAGCATACAATAGAACACGTATATTTAATTCATCCAAAACTATGCCGCCACCTAGATGTTCATATAAATCATTTAGATAAATCGCAAAAAGTAGTGGGGAAAGCAGACAGCCCTGCTTCACTCCTGATTCTGTCGTAAAACTAGCTGATATCTCACTACCGGTCCATACTGAACATTTTGTATTATTGTAAACATTTTCAATAAAATTTACCAGTTTTGATGATACTCCAATTCTGTGTAGTTTATAAATTAAAGCATGACGTGAGATTTTATCAAAAGCCGCTTTAAAATCAACGAAGAAAGCGTACGTTTTTTTATTTCTTCCAAAATTTAGATGTACTATGGACGACAGATTGTATATATTATCAGCCGTTGAATAGTTTTTGCGAAAACCCGCCTGATATTCATTGATAATGTTGAAATTTTCTGTCCATGTTGTTAATCTTTGCGTTATCAATCCCATCATCACCTTAGGTAAACAATTCATAAACGATATTCCACGGTAGTTGCTAGGATTTGAAACATCTCCTTTTTTGTAAATTGGAAATATAATACTTTCCACGAACGACTCGTCTACTTTCCCACTATCGTATATTACGTTGCAACTAATAGCTGCTTGCTTAAGCAGCTCATCTGGCGCATTTTTTAAAAATTCATATGGTACTCTGTCATGTCCGGGGGCTTTATTTAACTTCGACTTTTCTAGTATTTTTTTTATTTCTTCCAACGTTATCGGTTTTCTAATTCGTAGTTAGTATTATAAAAATAAGCGTAGTTTATATTAATGGATAACTGGGGAGGATTTAACAGCTCTTGGAAATATGTTTTCAATTGGTCTGTAGGAACTGCTATATTAGGGAAGCTATTTTCATTTCGAATTTCCTTTGCTATCTTCCACCAACTTTTGCTATCATTTACTTCATCAATTTTCCTTTCGAGAGATTGAAAGTATCTACTTTTGGCTCTTTGACAAGTCAATTTAAAATGTTTATTAGCTTTTATATATTTTGTTCTGCTTTCTATACTATTATCAGCCTTAAAGCTTCTCAACATGTCAAAGGATAACGTTCTCAAGTTGTAACATTCTCTATTAAAACCATTTTTGTTTAGAGATAAAAGGACGATTATTATTGTACATTTTCTGATAAACCTTTTTAATAACGCTTGTGATATCACCAAACGAAAGATTACGATTCTCTATACCTATAATTTGTAGTGCATTTATTACTTTATTTTGGTATTGCAACACATCATTCTGTCGCCATTTTAGTTTTGGCAGTAGATTTGGGATCTTCTCAATTGGGTCCACAATGTTAAATTTTAACGTCAGTGTAATTGGAAGATGATCCGACCAAATCTTGCTATCCACTGTAAAATTGTCAATATGTTGCAGTAGATCTTGTGAAACTGCACAGATATCATTTGTAGATGAACCAATTCCACTTACAAATGTAAATTCACCTTTATTATTACCACGTTTCTAGTCAGAAATCCAAGAGGTATCATATCAGTTAGGTCATATCCGAAAGAACATATATTTGAAATGCCTATATTCTAACTACTGGGATTTGGACAGGCAGCCGAGGGAGAGATTTTTCCCCTTTTTGCACGAAAATCCCATCTAAGTGAATGTCTACGTGGGATTAGTTTCAAGTTCCTCGCTTTAGTGGTTTGGCTAGAAAATCAAGGGATTAATTTCCAAAAAATCCATTTAAGCGGAGGACGACGCTGGATTAGGAACCCACATACTAAATTTAAAGTTCCTCGCTTTAGCGGTTTGTCCAGGTCGTCATGGGGGAGACTTTTCACATTCAAGCTAATCTCCGTAGCAATTTCTAAAAATCCCGTCAAACCTGATATCTACTCGATATTTGGAATACACATACCAATTTTTAACATCATCGCTTTGGCGGAGCAAGTTTTTAAAATACATTTAGATTTTTGATGCTGAACCAAACAAGCGCAAATGTGATAGTTTGTGTGTTGCCCTTCACTGATTTAAACACGCATGTAAATAAACATAACTTTGCTGTTAGGCAGCCAAATTTATTTTAGTTATTAATTATAAAACGTCAACACCATTATTTTTCCAAGTGTAATCTAAAAATAAAAATTATATTTTTCAAACATATCACACTAAACACAACAACAATAAGAAACAACAACATACCAGCATAAAAATAAGTTGAGATTTTTAACTGCGAACACGTAGTTAAAAAAAATAAAATATAATAAAAAATATTGAAACCTGTAAACTTAGAATACAACAACAACACTAAGAACAACGTGCACAAGTAGAAATGTTGTAGTAGACGCAGCAACAGCGACCAACGACAGCGACACAACGATGACGCTCAGCGCGTAAGAAGTAATGAAAAAATGAAAAAACTTGTAATAGATGTAGTAAATGATGAAAAATAAAAAAATGAAAATAAAAAAATAATAAAACTGAAAAAATACATACAACAACAAACGTACTATTGAAAACACTAACATACAAAAGAGATCCTTTTTATTACAAACATAACAAAAAAAAAAATACAACAAACTTACATACTACTACACTTAGGGTTACCAGATTCAAATTTGGAAAATGCTTGACATTCACCAAAATAGTCTTGATTTTGAAAAAAATCTTGGCAATTAAAAACTCTCTTGCGTTACCCAGAAAAATATTGCTAATGTTATCTAATTACTATTTGCATTACCGATAATAATATATCATTACCTTTTGCATTATTTTAAAATATAGAATATTGACTTTTTAAATAAAAAAATATTACTTACTCAGAATGGGCTAAATAAGCACTTACTATGCACTCAAACTTTAAGTATATTTTACATATTAATATACATGTAAGTGTTTTGCATTTGAATTTGAGTCCTTAAACTAACAGTTAGACTTAAAAAAATAGTTAATTTAACCCTTTTCTACATGACGTTACATATATGTAACAAACAGTTTATGTGTCACGTTGAGAATAAATCTAATTCCAAATTTTCTTCTCAACTATTATTTGAAAACAACTAAATTTTAATATTTAATAGCAAGGATTTCTGATGTAACGGTATGTTTCACACAAAAATATAATAACCCATTTCAATCACGAAAACCATCGATTTAATAACTTTAATTGCCGAAATTCCGCCAACACCAAAAATTGCTAATTCAATTAGAAGTTGATAGCTCTTTAATTGAATTATTTAGCAATTTATGGTGGGCGCTGTGGTGTAATGGTTAGCGCGTTGGACTGATACACAGATGGTCCCGGGTTCGATTCCCGGTGACGGCAACATCAATTTAGAAAAGTCATATGTATGAGTTTTCTATCCCTCATATGTGTCGCTGCTCCCACCTTCGGGGTTCCCATAGCACTTAACCCCAGCGAAGTAAAATAATGAATCAGGGCTATGAACTAAAAAGCTTCAATAAGTTCTCCAACTCTCCATCAGGTGGCGAGCAACAACTGTTCTAAGACTTATCATCTCGCGCAATTACAGTGTTGCCATGTTTGAAGCCCTTCATCTTTCCCCACCTTTCATCTCTCCACTATAAAATTTCCAAAGAAAGCAACACATTAATAAATAGGAAATAATTTCCTGAGTGTTGCTTCTCTTTTTAAATGAAACTCATTTGATTACAAAGTGATCTATATTGTAAACCTTCCCAAAAACCAAAAAAAAAATTTTTTTTTTGCCATACCAAATACTTTTTTTTTTATAAAAGTGTTGTTGTCATACCAAATGTTTTTTTATAGCTTGCATTTTATAACATTGAATTTAAACGGGCATGAACTTCTCATTTAGTTAGCAGATTTATTTATGCTTATGTGAACAAGTTTACACAGAAATTTGTTTTTTGTTTCTATTGAAGCGTACTATGGCAAGAATTTTTTTAGGATTTTTTCTTTCTAGAAATTAGCCCTTTTGTTGAAATCAGAGCCTTTATTTTTTGGTTTTTGCATTTTGTCGAGCAAGTCCCAAATTTGAGCAAATATTTAATTGATTCAATTAATTTTTAATAGAAAGATTTTAAAATTATTAACAAACCGATTTAATTGAAAAAACTAAGGAAATATTTTTGTCTGTGTTGGAAAAAAAATGATTTTTTATGGCAAAAAAATTTAAATTTTTTATTCGCTTGAAGTTTAAAGTTTTGTTTGTGTTGTTAAAGTTTTCTAACCTGAGACTAGAATATACTTTTCTAAAGATTTGATGTACTCTGAATACAAATCTAACCTCAGAATTTCTCCATCGTATGAGGTTCTTAAGATATCGTATGCTAAAGTTTTAAAAAACACTGTATTTCTCCATATTTTGGATTTCCGTTATAACATCGCCAAATAAGATTTATTCATACAACTTTTAACTTAATCTGAAAATCCTATATGTTGCCCTTAAAGTTCAGGTTTAACCTTTCTAATGTTGTATTGCCTCGCGGAGAAATCTTCCGTTGATGTGATACCATTTTCGCATTAATGTTCATCTTTATAAGTGTTGATAGATTTACAAATCAATTCGCGAATATAAAGCGCTTCACTATAGTATTTCAATGAAATGTGCAATTGCTTTTTACAATACTTTCTTTAAGAAAAACTTTAAAAATTCGTTTTAAAAATCATGGCTTTAAAAAATCATGACAAAACGTATTTATTCTTAATTCTTGACGAACACTTAAAAATCTTGTAAATCAAGCGAAATCGAGATAGTCTGGCAACTTTAACTACACTATACATCTTCTTCTGCTTCTTTTAATAATACAACAAAAAAATTATATAAAAATTCAACTAAACACACAGAAATTTGTTAAGAGTAGAACACAACCGGAGCAGCCAAAGTGAAGCATAAACCACCCTTGAAAATTATAGAATGTTCGCGTTTTAAAGTGCAAAAAAAAAAGGAAAAGTTTTTTGCCTTTGCCTCTTTTTTTTCTCGTGATTTTGTAGTTGTTTAGTTTCCTTTTTAGCTAATGCCTTTTTTTATATTTCACAACTTGTTACCCTTCTTCCTCCTCCTCCCAATAATCAACAGTTTTTTGAAAATAAGAGACTCTATCAATTTTTTTTCGCCTTTATATTTGACTACTTTATGGAAGTGAAAATTTAAAAATAAAAACCGCGCGCGTTAATATTACTTTACTACTATAACACTACAATATACGATGACTAGTCGCTATGGGGTAGAAGATACTAAATTGTTGGGCGCCAAAAATAGAATTGTTAATTTAATGTCATTGTTTAAAAAAATGTTCATAGAGGTTATGAATTTTTAAACGGTATTTGACATTAGCAATGCACTCATTGATGTTGGTATTATTGCTTGAGAGAAAGCGTTATGTTATATTGCAGGGTGGAAATGTTCAATAATTGGCGGAATAACAAAAACGTCTATACTGATTTGCTTCGCAAGCTGGTGAGATACTAGTGTTACAAAGCACTTAGTCGTAAAAAGCTTCTTTACGAACAACGTCTTCGTACTAAATTTCTTTTTGCTTCCCGGGGCAGTAAGAGCGTTTGGTCATTCATTTAAAGAATAAAGGATAATGATAGTTTAACTTCCCCGCTCTTATAAAGAATGGCGAAATATTGACTGACCCGGTTGATAAAGCCAACCTCGTAGCTGACATGACTCTAAGAAATCCATTCTTGCTGGAGAGCGATCACCCACTACCCGAACTCGCAAGTGTATCGTGTACTACGGCTATGACATTCTTCCGAGGGGTTTTTGCAGAGCTCAACATAAATAAGTCACCGGGGTCTGATGGTATATCAGCACTGGTGCTGAAACAGTGCTATTCGACTCTTGCTAGTCCACTGGCTAAACTTTTTAGCGCTTCGTACCGTGTGGGTGTCTTTTATTCGTGCTGGAAGGTTGTTAATATCCAGCCAATTTCTAAAAAGGATGCGGCTAATAACCCAAAAAATTACCGCCCAATCGCAATATTCTCCGCGCTCACGAAAATGATGGAGAGCATGGTTAATTACTTAATTAATATCTTGTGAATTATCTGGGGTCTGACTCACTTCTTAGCGCTCGACAGTATGGTTTTCGTAGAAGGCGTTCGATACTGAGTAGCGCTTTATCAAAGCTTATTGCTTTTAGTGTAGGTAATGACTTTGTTAGCTTTAGAACAAGTTTTCTTAAAGATCGCACTGCACGTGTTGTTATAGATGGGGGGTATTATCCGAAGGGTTTCAGCTGAATTCAAGGGTATCGCAGGGTTCCGTTTTTTATCCTTCTCCTTCTCTATTTCTTATTTCTTTAATGGCCTTCTTGTTCAAAGTTTCTACCCTACTACTATGACAGAAACATTTGCAACTAATTGTCCTTCGATCGTAAGCCAAGCCTTGAGGAGGTTGATGGCAAAAGGCAGATTATGAATGACACACTCATTACTGACCTTTCTTCAATCTCTGAGTGGGGGCGTATGGTCGACGTAGAAGCACGTAATATCCAATGCTGTATGTTAACCTATTGGGCCGCGGGGTCAATATTGTCATCTATTCATCTGGGCGGAATATATATATTGAGGAGTCGGATTCTCTTGATGTTCTGGGAATGAGAATTCAGTGTGACGTCCGTTGGAAGAAGCACGTTTTTAAAGTGCAAAATAAGCATTCAAGTGTCTCGGTTTCTTAAGACGATCTAAGAAATACTTCACTCCATCCGACTTACTCACTATTTATAATACCTATATCCTACCGAAGATGGAATACAACTCCCATATATGGGCAGGGGCTACAAAGGCTATTTTGTGCAAAGGAATGCGTCGGCTCGCATCAATGACAGAAGGTTATCCAGATCTATTGACTCATTGGAGCATTGTCGGAATGTGGGTTTTGTAACACTGTTCTATCAATATTACCATGGGATGTGTTGTGATGAGATAAGTGAACTTATCCCCAGGGCCCGAGTTTTCATTCGGAATACTCGCTTATCTATTAGAACACATACATTTGTAATGTATTGTCCAGTGAGCCGTACAGCGCATTACAGAGAGAGTTTTTTCATCAGTCCTACTAGTCGTATGAGGAATAAACTGCCCTCGGAGTTTTTCCTGTCACTTACAATGTAAAGAAATTCAAATGAAATATTCACAAAATCTACGCCCTCTTTCCTACTTCCCATAACCTATTTTCGTAATATCAACACAATGTACTGCATTAGTAGGGAGCATCACCTGAGTCTAACTTAAAAGAAAAAAAAATCATTTATTAAAAATTCTAATAAATGAAATCTAAACGGGATTATAATATATCATGTTTTTATGGTTTCAATGGAATAGATAGAAAAGAATATAATTCTAAAATAAAATGATATGGAATGGAACAGGGAAAGAATGGAATTGGAACACTAAACGTGCTTTGATACTAATTCAAGCATAAAAGTACTAAAAAATAAAAAAAAAACAAAAACTTTACTAAAATAAACGAAAGTTTGTTTATTTTACGAAAGTTTCGTTGGTTTGACATTATTTTCGTATTTTTATGCATGGAGTATTATTAGTGCGACGAATGATATGAATGGAATGGGGAACGAGTGGAATTGATACACTAGACAAAGGAAATTAAATTAAAATAAGGACGGAATAAGGATTGGAATATTTATTTTAGGAAACAATAAAACAAATAAAACAAGCTTAGAATTCTTAACCAGTTTATTCTCTTCTTATGTACAAATTTACAAATGTCGAATATTCTAAAACGTGCTAAACTCTATTAACAAAGCAAACGAGATTATAACTTTTACTCAACTGCACTGATGGTAGTCCATGCATAGAAATATTAATATTAAGAAAGTTTTCGTTATTATAACATTATTGTCTTATTTTTACTCATGGATTATTATTGGAGTGTGAGATGAAAATTTATCTTAGTGGGTTAACAATTATTTTAATTTGATAACAGTACAAATTGATTGCAAATTAAATAGTTGTTTTTGTTGAGTTTCTAGCCCATTGTGCAATGACTTTGTATACTATTCTATTATTGTATTATTATATTATTATTTTTTTTTGGATACATACAAAGAAGAAAAACTTAGAGAGATTTTTTTTCGTATTTTCAAAAAAAAAAAATCGCAGCAATAAAAATAGTAATCAGTGGCCCAATTGTATAAGAAACTTCCCGCTCTTCCTTAAAAACTTTTTTTTTTAATTTTTCTCCAAAAATGTTCAAATATTAAAAAAAAAAAAAAAACTTACTATTCATAAAGCTCCCGCCGAGTTAGAAAGAGATGAGCTGTTTAACGAAAAACATTAGATGAGATGACTACAAAGAAAAGAACTATAATGAAAAATATAAAAATTTGTATTTTATGGTATGATTATAACAAACTTCGTTTCTTTTCAAAGGAATAGTAGTAGATGTAGTAGTAATAATAAAAAATAGTAGTGATACACAATGTCACAGGTCTAAACTGGGTGGTTTAAGGAAGATTATTGTAGCGCTACAGCATTTTAAGTTTTAGATGCGCCTCAGTCGACGTTAAAAAAAATAATGTACGATTTTTTATTATGTCAGCAACAACAACAACAAAAGCGAAACAAAACCAAGGAGACATTAATTTGTTCTGTTAGAATTGCGTGTAAAAGTACTTAGAGATACAAAAAAAATAAAAAACCGAGCAAAAGGGGAAATATTTTATAAACACAATAAATTGTACCAACTGATTATATCAGAATAGTATATAGTTTAGATAATCAGATTTTTTTACTACACACACGAATGATTTTCAATTAAGGAAATAGTTTTAAGAGAATTGCAGAGGCATTTTATTAATTATGGATCAAGTGTTTGGGTTTCATAATTATTAACTTATTCACAATCATTTTACTAGGACTACTTTTCTATTGTATATATATTACTACACTGATAGAATTTTCCTTCATAATATTAATGAAAAGATTTCATTAAAATCGATTCATTGGTTTAATGCAAAATTTCATTAACTGAATGAAAATTCATTAATATTGATATTTTTTTCATTAACATCTTTTATGATTTGTTCATAATTTCATAAAAAAGATCATTAAATCAATGAAAAATTTTCAAAAATTTTTTTCAATAAAAATTTTGACTTGTAATAAGAAAAAAAAATTTTTTTTTTGTACTATCACTTTGAAATAAAAAAAACTGAAAAATTTCTTTTAAACAGAATTAAACAAAACTTTGATATAAACAAGTTTTTTTTATTAAGTTTGCCTAGAGCTAACAGTTTTTGACGAATCTGAATAGTTGGTCAGTAAATTCCAGGGAACAGATTGTCTAAGAAAAAGGATATAGTTTTGTTCAAAACGAGAGCTAAATTGTTATCGTTTTGACGATGTTACACAAAAACGTTATGCTTAACGATTTTTGTTTTTTAACAACATTGTTAACAACATTTAACATAATATGGTCTTAATTTAACTACAAAAAGGAGACTATAATCGTCGATCGTCAGATCGATAAAAAATTAAATATTTTGTGCAAATTATAAAAAATGTAAAAAAAGATTGAGTGTAAAAAAAAACAAAAATAAATTAAAATTGTTTTTTTTAATTCAGCTTTTAATATTTGAATGCCTGTTAGTTATATTTAAACGATTTTTTCAATCATTAAAGTTCTTAATATACATAATTTAAAAAAAGGACAATAATTAAAATATTTCTTTTTTATGGATAAAAAAATTTTATTTTCAAAATTTGTTATTTTCGATCTGAAATCTAGTCAGCTTATGAGCTTTAGCAAATTTGTTGAGGAACATTAGAATTTTCCCCACTGTGCTACATTGGTGGGTGGCCCCGGGAAAACCTTTCTTGTTAGATTTCTTTTTTACATGTCATCATATTCCAAGTAACGAAAATTTACTGAATCAGGCTGAGTTTAATAAAAATCTGCCATCGCTTTTGCAGAACTTTTCGAACTTTTTTTATAAAAATATTTTATAGATCCTTATAAATAATATCAACGAATGATATATTCTCAATAGCCACCAAATTAATGCTATGGTAAAATAATCATAAAAAGTGCAAATTATTAAATATCAACGAAAATATCTCATACAAACTAGGAATTTTATTCATTAAACATATGAAACTTTCATAACGATTAGGCTAGGATTAATGAAAAAAATTTCATATACTTTATGAAATTTTCATTGGGTCAATGAAAACATTCATTAAAAATGATTTAATGAAACACCTTTCATTGACGCAATGAAACGTTTCTTTGGGGACTTTTTTATGAAAAAATTCATTGGACTAATGAAGGAATTCATTACACTGATAGAATTTTCCTTCATAGTATTAATGAAACGATTTCATTAAAATGGATTCATTGGTTTAATGAAAATTTTCATTAACTGAGTGAAAATTCATTAATATTGGTATTTTTTTCATTAAAATTTTTTATGATTTTTTCATAATTTCATAAAAAAAATTCATTAAATCAATGGCAAAATTTCTAATTTTTTTCAATAAAAATTGTGACTTGTAATAAGAAAAAAAAAAATTTTTTTTTTTTGTTCTATCATTTTGAAATAAAAAAAAACTGAAAAATTTCTTTTAAACAGAATTAACCAAAACTTTGATATAAATAATTTTTTTTTATTAAATTGGCCTAGAGCTAACAGTTTTTAACGAATTTAAATAGTTGGTCCCTAAAGTCCAGGGAACAGATTCTCTAAGAAAAATTATATAGTTTTTTTTCAAAACGAGACCTAAATTGTTATCGTTTTGACGATGTTACACAAAAATGTTATGATAAACGATAATAAATTTTTGTTTTTTAACAACATTGTTATCAATATTTAACATTTTTATCTAATATGGTCGTAATTTATCTACAAAAAGTGAACTAAAATTGTCGATCGTTCTACAGAATTCCAAGCCAGATCGATTAAAAATTACGTATTTTGTACCGACATATAAGAAAATATGTCATCTTTTAACACAAATTATAAAAAATGTAAAGAAAGATTGAACAATTTTGTAAAAATAAAGCAATAAAAACAGAAATAAGTTAAAATTGGACCAGACCAAACCAGACCTTATAAATAATATCAACGTATGATAATTTCTCAATAACCACCAAATCAATGCTATGCTAAAATAATCATAAAAAGTGCAAATGATTAAATATCAACGAAACTATTTCATACAAACTATGAATTTTATTCATTAAACACATGAAACTTTCATAACGATAAGGCTTGGATTAATGAAAAAAATTTCATATACTTTATAAAATTTTCATTGGGTCAATGAAACCATTCATTAAAATTGATTTAATGAAACACCTTTCATTGACTCAATGAAACGTTTCTTTGGGGACTTTTTTATGAAAAAATTCATTGGATTAATGAAGGAATTCATTAATACTACGCACAAATTTCTATCAGTGTAGTACTACGCACAAATTTCTATCAGTGTAGGTTAAGCACGATTTTAATTTTTTAATTTCGGTATATATTCAAGCCTTTTGAGGTTCTTCTAGACTTTGGCATATTGCTAAATTTTAGACACTTTACTGCTCCCCCTATTGGAGAAATATATACACTCACATAACAAATTTGGTTGTGTCAACCGATGTTTTTAAAACCGAATTGATTCGATGCTGCAACCTCGGTTGCCATAACTAAATTCGGTTGGTGCAACCGAATTATGGGTTGCGGCTACCGAACTCGGTTGTGACAACTGAATTCGGTTAAGTCAACCGAATTTACGCACCGAAATCGAATCAGAATCAACCGAATCAATTCGCATGGATGCAATTTTAGAATTTTTATGAGAGTGCATAAATGGAATTTTGTTCCTGAATGGGTTAAAATTTTGGTACAATTTTGATTTGAATATTATCTAAAATTTATCCTAACTCATTTAATAATAAATTTTATTTGAATTTTTAAAAATATAAAATTAAAATGTAATAAAAATCCTGAAAAAAAACAAAATTTTTATATTTTGACTTATGGATGACATTGTAAGACTATGTAAGACTATGACACACTAAGCTTTATAGCTTTAATGAAAATTGTCACTTGAACTCGTCCATTGAAAAATTTCATAGAATCTATGTTTATGAAATGCTGAGAATAATTATTGAAAATCAAGTTTGTTATAATTTTTATTAAAAATAAAAATTATGTTTTTTTTCGACCTTTAATTGTGCAATGAAAATGAAAATTATTCAAGTTCGAGGCCATACTCTATATTTCTTCATTAGGATATTGTCCTAACAAATAATCCATAGAGTTTTTTGTTTTCAAATTTATTATTTGACGCTTTCAGGAATGTGTTGATAGATCTATTTCGGGAATTTTCTAGGTTCCCATCATCAGAACACGTTTTGAAAGCGGTAACAGTCCCATGCCAAACATCAAACATTCATATGAACTACTTTACTCACTACATGCGAACTAATATACATATGAGTTTGAAGTTAAAGATTATAACCATTGATCAAAAAATAAATTTGAAACTTGTTTGATGCGCAAGATCCACCTCTGGTGGATATTCAATACACTTTTTTTGTTTTTCTCTCCTTTTTATATTTTGTTTAGTTTGTAAACAAAACATTTTTTGATCAATGGTTATAATCTTTAACTCCAAACTCATATGTATATTACTTCTCATGTAGTAAGTAAACTAGTTCATATGAATGTTTAATGTTTGGCATGGGATTGTTACCGCTTTCAAAACGTGTTCTGATGATGAAGGGTCAAATAATAAATTTGAAAACAAAAAACTCTATAGATTATTTGTTAGGACAATATCCTAATGAGAAATATAGAGTATGGCCTCGAACTTGAATAATTTTCATTTTCATTATTAAAGCGTTTATAGTAATAACGTAACAGTTATACCTAATTATATGCTATTAAGATGTTTCATTGAAACAATAAAAATCTTCATGAATTCCTTTAAAGTGGAATTACGGTAATGAAACCCTTCATATAAAATATCCTGGGTAAAATTTGAATATGGGGTCTAATTTATTTATATCACATTTGGTAAAATCCCATATATAAACACATACAACTTGATGCAAAAAATGATACATCTACATGTATCTATTTATATCAAATTATATATAATTTGATACATTTTTTTTCAAGATTTGTCTATATCCGGGACACTAAATTATATATATATAAATATATCTGATGTTGCATAATTTTAACTTTTACATACCCAGGAAAAAAAACACATTACCAAAACACGGCATTGCCATATAATCGCTTACGTTTCTGATTGCCAAATTTCTGAACTGCATTACCAAACACATTGCAATGAGCCAGTAAAAAAAGGAAACAGTTGTGTAACCAATTCTTAAAGTAAGAAAGCGAACACATAATGGTTTTTTAAATATAATTAGTTCTTTTACGAACTAACAAACTATTTGTAACTTATATTTGTGATAATTTTAGTTCAATTTGTAACCAATTACCATTTTGTTATAAAAACTCTTATTAGAACTAGTTACCCAATAAGAAATGAGAAATTATTATAATTAAAAAAATGTTCATTAATATTTTAGCCAAAAATACTTAGTTTTGTAATAAAAGAAGTGCTTCTTAAAAAAAATACTTACAATTTTATTAAAAGAACTCCTTCTTTTTTTAACAAACGAAGTAGTTCTGAAAAAATAAGTTAACTGGTTCTTGTAAAGAAAAATATAATCAAATCTAAAGAATCAATTCTTTTCAGTCTCACGCTCTGTTAAAAGAATCAGGTTGGTAATCAGGTTGGGAAGGCATTCTAACCAAAATTCCTGATTACAAAACCGATTACCTTTTTGAAAATTTTTTGCTGGGTAGTTATGCTTTTTGTAACTTGAAGTTATGCATAAATAACCTTTTGACGACAGAACTTAAGCCCCTGAAAATTTTTTGACGAAACTTCGTGGAGACTACGACTAAAAATAATTTGTTTGCAGCTTTTGGCGTTTTACTGCTCCCTCTATCAGTGATATATAGTACTAAAGCTAAAAAATTAATGGACTTGAATGGGTTAAGATTTTGTGTAAATTTTAATTTTGTATTTTTAACAATTTTTAACATAAAAAAATCTAAAAACAAAAATGTAAAAAAAAGTCATAAAATACAAAAAAAAAACCGTTTTTAGACAAATCTAAAAAACAATTAAGAATTTAAAATAGAAAAAGGTCAATAAAAAGCATTTTTATAAAAAAAAAAAAATGTTTGGCTTTGGGTTGACCTTGTGAGGCTCTCAGAATATCAGCCAACAACTTAAAGGTATCGCTAAAAAGCTACATTTCTCTAGTGTCGATTACAACAAGTTTTCTTAAAATCGTCCTACAGGATATCCGAAAATAACAAAAAGAAAAAATGGTACATATATCAACCATTCGTCGTCAAAGGGTTAAAAGTATTTAAGACGAAAATTAAAATTTCTAGAAATCAACAATTTTAAGGACCCACATTTTTTTAAATGAAACATAATGAAATGTTTAAAAATGATCAGTAACAAATTTACTGTTTCAAAAATATGTAATTAAGTGGTTCTGTCTTATAAAATGTACCCATTTTTTTATTTGAAATTATATTAAATATATCTCTATAAAATTAATATGGTTATACAGTGAGAGTCAAAAGAAAGTGTACACGTTCGTCTAATTTCTTTAGAATTATATTTCAGCATTTTGTGATTATATTTAATTAAACATTTCATGCCTATTAAATAATATGATTCCTTTTTTTTTTAATGTGTAAAAAAATAACAACAATATCGTTACAAAAACAGAAATTTGACAACAAAAATTAAAAAGTGTCAAAAGAAAGTGTACAGTTCAACCATAAGTTATAATGGAGCTTTTTTATGGTTAACAATACCGTAATTTTTTGTTAATAAAATTTTTTATTTATGTTCCAATAGGGTCAATAATCTTCGAGAATCGCCATTAACTTGCACCGTAATATAATAAAAGACGAAAAAAATTGGGAAAAATCGGTCATATTTTTTACAGAAGAAATAAAAGAATAAAAAAGTATTTTAAAATTAAAAAAATTACAAAATCGTTTATAATCTGGTAGGTGAAATATATTTAATAAGGATGAAATCCATTGCATAACAAAATGGTATCCGCAGAGAAAGTTTATTTTTTGGCATTTGCCAGTAAATTCCAATTTTACAATTATTTTTAAAAAACTAAATTTTTTTGGACCACAAAAAGTTATTTTTACAATTTTTTTCTGCTTTTTGCCAAAAATTCTGTAAAATTGTGTATAAAAAAAATTTTTAAATGTATATTAAGTTCATACTAATATTATTTAGTCCATTCTAATTTACAATTAGCACTTTAATTGTAAATTTCTTCATTATTCTTTTTATTAAATCAATCGTTATTTTAAGCAATTTTTTTAATTGTCATTTTTGGAATTGTTATGACATTTTCCCTTTTTTTGTGCCAATTTTGCTTTTTTGTACCATTTAAAAAAATTTTTTTTTGCCATTTTAAACTTAAGCGGAATGTCAAAATTTATAGTTTTTGATAAAACAGGTGTCATACAGGCTTATCAGATACATTTAGTAGAAATAAATATTTTGAGTTAAGAGTTTTTCTTTTAAAAATACCTTCACGCAGAAAAAAATTTAGGAAAAATTCGATAACAAATTCGATTATTAGGAACTTCAGTCGGTTGGCACAACTTAACATTAGTTTTGACAATAAAGTTCGTTTAATTCAACTGAATTTTAGTTGCAATACCAAAAATATTCAAAAATCTAATGTATCGTTATACTAACCGAATTAATAAGTTGTTACCATTAAAATACACTTTTCAAGTCGTTTGTCACTTTCTGTCACTTCTGAAACTGACAAATCAAGTTTTTGAGATTTTTTCCCCATAAAGCACCAAAAGTCTCTTACCTCCAGATAAATATTTTCATTCTGGACATATAAATTGTGCTTGCTATTCTGAAAGGTATGTTTATATAAAAACGCGTTGTGTTAAAAAAATGTTTGATTTGTATGTACTTTTCCCCACAGCCGCTTCTAAAGTTGCCAAATTTTTAAAGCAAATATCAACTTTAACCCAATGTTAAAAATAGTGCAAGCACATAATGGGAAGCATTTCAGCGACTTTTTAGATCGCTTTTTGTTGTGATTTACTAAAAGTAATGAAATGAGCAGAAAGTTTTCAACATTAATTATTTTAGCGAATTTTGATAATACTGGTTTTACATTCAATATTTATTTTTTCAATTTCATGAACATTAATTTATAACAAAATGTAATGTACAAAGTCAATTAAAAATTATAATTTAAAAACATAAAACAAAGTGAAAATAATATTATACATATATAATAATATTACCCAGCAACATTTTTTAGAACTGATTACCTCAGAATCTATTCTAGAACAGCTTCTTTTGCCACCGGTTGCACAGAACCGGTTCTAGAGCAGGTCCCTGGGAGTCAAAATATAAGGCTTTATAATCGCAGAACCAATTCTACAAATGGTTCTAGAACCGGTTCCATAGGAATCTGTTCCTGTTTGGAGGTAAATAACCTATTGTCAATAGGACAAACTCCATACAAAAAGAATCGGTTGTACGAGAGAACAGAACAGTACATAGAACAGAAATTAGAACCTATTGCAATACGATATAAGTTGTTCTGCAACTTATTATTTAGATTTTACTATTTTATTGGGTATACACATATTTGTATTCCTTAAAGCTATCCAGTCAGAAAAGAAAAGGTGCATGCATTTAAATATTTTTAATGTGCTATAAAATGCTATTTCGATATGTCATGATATCTCAACATTTTTTACGACAATAAGAAGCACTAAGTAAAAGCGATGAATTCATGACATGTAGGTGCTCATAAATCAGTGCTGTCAGGCGAGACATCTCGAACAAAAATCATGCCATATTTCACTGCTATCCGAAGCGCTTCAGGTTCAAATCTCCCTTACAAAACTGCTTTCACGGAAGCAGTATTTTTTTTAATTTAATCAAGATTTTATTTTGTTTAATAACCAATATTTTAAACAGAAAAAAACAGGCCTTTTGATAAGGTATATGATATTGATTACTTTTTAGTCCAATCAATTGATTTTTAATCAAAATTATATACATAGGATATATAAAGGTATACAATATTGAGCAATTTTTAAACCAATCAAAAGATTTTTAATCAAATGTGTATACAAATATAATAAAAATCATAATCAAATATGTATTTAATTGAAAATAATTCAATAAAAGAGCTATCAATTTTTAATAAAATGAGTACTTTTCGTTGTTGGCGGAATTTCAGCAATAAAAATAATAGAATAGGCTATTTTCGTTATTGAAATGAGTTTTAACTTTTTTTTCTGTGTAACGAAATAACTTAAAATACCGATAACCCTAAAATACCCTAACGAAATAACTTAAAATACTGTTAATAGTAAAATATCACAACGAAATAGCTTAAAATATCGTTAACGTTACAATACCCTAATGAAATATTAACAAAATACCGTTAAACAATACCGATAACCGAATGAAACGGTTGCCAACACTGAAAAAAACTTATAATTATAATTTTGTCCACAATGTTTTATTTTAAGTAACGGTTATTCATAGACAGTCGGTATTAATACAAGGATGGCAGGCAATACCGCTAAAATGGGGTTATCGATTCAAAACCCTTTCAACTGACAACCGTTATCCCTAAAATACCGTTACCGAAATAATTGAAATACCGTTATCGATAAAATGAAAATACCAATATTCTTAACATAACGTTACCGAAATAACTAAAATACAGTTATCGGTAATATACAGTTACCGAAATAATCTGACTAAGGCCGAGTTTTTTGGATGTAGATTATCTTTAAACTAAGATTAACAAACTTTTTAAATGGAATACTGCTTCTGAAATGTGATTTATTTTGTTTTATTCTGACTAAAGACCAAAATTCTAAACTAGCTGAATTTGTTTCTACAAATTTTTGTTAATAAACTTGAAAGTGACCGGTTTAACTAAACCAAGTTTAAGTGACATCCCAAAACTCAACCTAAATCAGAAAAAAAAATAATCGCTGTTAATAGAAATATTTTACAAAATGTTGATCACAAACTAGTCAATCATTAGAATTCGGGCATAATGGAGCTAAAAATATCGATGTGCCTTAACATTACCTGCACACAGAGAAAAATTTAGGTACTTGCCAACTGAAATTCATTTACTAGGACTTAAATTCGGTTGTTACAAATTTCAGTCGTATGGTACAACTGAACATTAGTTTTCACAAAAAAGTTCAATTAATGCAACTGAATTTTAGTTCCAACACCTCAAATATTCAGAAATCTAATGTAAATATCGTTGTACTAACTGGATTTACAAGTTGTTACCATTAAAATATACTTTTCAATTCGGTTGGCACTTTCTTTTCTCGGTGTGTGAATAACTTAAATAACGTTAATCTTAAAATACCGTTACCGATATAACTGAAACCCCGTTATACCTAAAACAACGTTATCAAAATAACTAAATACCGTTACCGAAAGAAGTAAACTACCGTTACCGAAATAACTGAAATATCATTGCCCCCTAAATACTGTAACCGATAACAGCATCGAATCTGTTGCCATCACTGATAAAAAAAAACCCCTTCGTTTGTTTGTTCTGTATGTGTAAGTGTTAAAAAATTAATGACTACTGCATTATGACCATTTGACATTTTAACAAAAATGTAATGTTATCGTAGTATTGTGATTTGATGTTTTTTTACGAGTTTTGTTAAAAAATTCTCATACAACATTTAACTATTTTCAAATGCAATAATATTGGCATTTAGGCATCTGTTATATCAATTAAAATTTAACAATTTTTCTGCATTGTAAATATTTTTATTTTTAATGATTTCTTTTTTTTTTATTATTATTTTATATTTTTATTATATATTTTAATATGTATTATTTTTATTATAGATATGTATTTTTTCTCTCTCTGTCTCTGCACTAAACAGGAGGCGAATAAGGGTATACAGACCATATTTTGGCAATCGCGTTTTTTTACAAAATATAATAGAATTAGTACATTTACACATATTTGGGTAAAAATTTCACTATTTTCACACATTTTTATCTAAAAAAAAAAAATACTTTAAAAGTTAAATTTTCGGTAGTATTTTTAATTTTTCAATATTTTTTAAAATTAATTGCATACAACTTCTTCTTTTTTAGCAGAATTTTCAAAATACAATAGTTATTCAAAAATTATATAAACAAAGATCAAAGAAAACCTCCAAAAGTTTTATTTTTACTTTTAAAATTTACAAAAATACCGTTGTTTTAAGTGATATTTGTATTTAAAGTAGAAACTAATGAGGACCATGAATATTTTGAAAAATATTCTCTTGTGTGCTGTGATGCTAGTTTTGACGATTTTTATACTTAAGATATCAAAAAAAAAATAGACTATTTAACTAAATTTTTTTTTTTTCATGGGATACTTTAATTTTGTCCATGTTTTTATAATTTTCAAGATTTAATATATGTGTTTTTTATACAAGTAAAGAACTTTAAGTTGGCAACACTTTTTTAACTGGCGGCCATTTTGTCAGCTGATTTATGTTTAGTTTGGTTTTGCATTTCAACATGAACAGACTGACGCCTGAACAACGCTTCCAAATTGTGAAAATTTATTTTGAAAATCATGGTTCTGTTCGAAGTAAGTATCGCGCACTAGGTTCATTTTACGGTCAACATAATCGTCCACCAGAGCAATTAATTCGATTAACTCGTTTTCGCACCACGTATACTCTAAATAATAATATACAAAAATATACAATATAAAAATATACACAGAGACGTCGTACAGTGCGTACAGAAGAAGTCATTGCTGCTGTAGAGCGAAGCGTAGAGGAAGCCCCCAATCAGTCTATCCGCCATCGTGCACAGGAATTGGATATGTGGACATCCACTTTATGGAAGATTTTGCGGAAAGGTCTTGGTTTGCGTGCTTACAAAATCGAACTCGTGCAACAATTGAAGCCACACGATCACCTAGCAAGGTGTAAATTCGGTGAATGGGCCCAAAACAAGATTGCCATTGATCCCGATTTTTAGAATTGTCCTCCAAGATCGTGCGATTTAACGCTGCTGGACTATTTTTTGTGGGGATATGTGAAGTCGCTAGTCTATGCCGATAAGCGCGAAGCGATTGAAAGCTTGGAGGACAACATCCGCCGCGTTATTGCCAATATACGGTCACAAATGTTAGAAAAAGTCATTAAAAATTGGACATAAAGATTTGACTACGTCCAAGCCAGCCGTGGCAGTTATATGCCAGAAGTCATATTTAAATTATAATGCCAGAAGATTATCTTTCGAATAAAGTAAATTTCATGTCAATTTAAAAATTCATCTTTGTTTTATTCTATTTCAAAGTTTTATACCTCTATAAATAGCAACCTTTATTATCAGAGCAAAAAAAGTAAATTGTTGTTGTTTAAAAATGTCTTGCGAATGTCTTGCAGGACATTCATGCTCCTCTTTAGTAGTAGCATCAAAAAGGGTATATATTCAAATTTAACAACTTTTAAAATATATTATAAAAACTTCTAGGCACTATACTTGACTGTGATCGGCAAAGAGTGAAAAGAGTTGTCTCTTCGCATTCAATAATTTATTATAATTGTTTTAGTGACTAATAAAATCTAATAAATACTGGTACATTTATATATTATCCTTCAATTTCTTAAAAAAATGTCCTTGATGTGTTTGCAATTTTCCACACATATAAATAATTTGGTTAGGATAATTTTCATAAAATTCGGATTCGGTTGTGGTGTAATGGTTAGCGCATTGGACTGTTACGCAGATGGTCCCGGGTTCGATTCCCGGTGACGGCAACATCAATTTAGAAAAATAATATGTATGAGTTTTCTATCCCTCATAAGCGCCTGCCTTCGGTGTGCCCATAGCACTTAACCCCACCGAAGTAAAATAATAAATAAGGGATATGAATAAAAAGTTTTATTAAGTCCGCGTACATAAGTCCGCGTCCATCAGGTGGCGAGCAACAATTTTTGTAAGACTTATCATCTCGCGCAATTACAGTGTTGCCATGTTTGAAGCCCTTCATATTTCCTAACCTTTCACCTCTCTACTATCCCCTTTTCAAAGAAAACAACACATTATAAAAAATAAGAAGAATTTCCTGTGTGTTACTTCTCTGAAAAAAAATAAAAATAAATAAAATACCTTGCCATACCGTACCAAATCATAATTTTTCCAAACATGCTTTCAAAAATATATTTTGTTAATTTTCAAGTTTAAATTTTTGTAACTCCTACTTAGTTTTTTTATATAAAATGTTGCATATTGGTAAATGTATTCTTGATATATAGATATGTTAAGAGAAATATTTAAAAATATCAAGTTTTAACAATTTTCTACGGTTTTCCTCGTCTCGTCAACAATTTACGTTATGGTCTGTATACCCTTATTCGCGTCCGCTCTTCATTTATTTGTATTTATTTTTTGCATTTCATAATGTGTCTAATGAAGGTGTACAAAATAAAATTATTTAAATAGTAGAGTAAGGGTTTGTAGTATTTTATATGAATTGTAAAAAAAATGTAAAACAATGTTGGGGGGTGGGTATTTGAAACAACACCAAAAGAAATTAACTAATTTTTATTATTTTTTATTTAAAAAAAGAGTAAAAATTATATAAAAAATTAACAACGTTAGGCGTGGTATATTATTTTTATGTGTGACTTTCATTATTTTAATATTGTATATGTAATGTTAGAGCTATAAAAATTGTATACCAATACACAGTCATACACACACATACACACATTCATTTACATTTACATTTATACAAACATAGACAGCCAAATTGTATTACACAGAGATGAGCTAGTGGTATATGTTTGTATGAATAGAGTAGTAGATTTTTTAATTGTATTTATTTTTTTTTACATTTATTTTTTGGGGTTTTTTTTTAATTTTTTGTTGGCGTTGAAGGTTAAAACCATAAACCTCCTGTCTAATGTGCTGCTGTTGTAGTTACGGCTTCCTTTTTATTTGTCTTTTTTTGCAATCAAATTTTGTACCGTTTTTTACCATTTAAGTCGCACTATTAAATTAAAGCGAAAATGATTTGTTATTATAAATTAAGTTTATCAGATTCTAAAAAATAAAATATTAGGGTCGAAAATTGGTTAAAATTTTGAATATGATAAATATATGAATATGTTACTTTTTTGTACAAATTTCTTGAAATTTCCCAAATTTTGTTTCTAAATTTTAATAAATTTGAATTTTATTTCGAATAAAAAGATTGCTTTAAATTAGATAGAAAAAATGTCCACCTTTTTAATTTTAAATCTTAAAAAGTTTGGATCTGAAATTATTACAAAAAAATAACTCGGTGCTACAAAAAAATTACAATCACTTTTCAAGTAACCTAGTGTAGGTTGAAAGTTTGCTGAGTGTATTGCAAAACCTGTTTGAGAAGTATCAATATACCATTAAATTTTCGAGTAAACGGAAAAGAGCATTTAAACATTTGTAACGCATTAATTTAATTTTCATACATATATGGACATTGGTGATTGATTTACTTTAACGATTAAATGGATAATCTTTTTGCAAAATTTCAGTTTAATTTAAGTGATTGCCGCTTACTTATTAACTCTTAAAGTTAAAAATTTTCAAAATGTCGGTTAAGACAAACTCAAATTTTTCATTCTTAAGGGTACATTATTTGCACCTTACAACTAAGGACTTCAAGGACTCTTGGAGGACTTCACACGATCTATTAATGGTGTTAATGCTAGCAAATGTGCGAACCTTCACGTATCGCATTCTCAAAAAGTGTTAACAAAAAGCTTTAAAATTGATATACGAGGCGAATCAGTAAGTCCGTGACTTTTATAAATGAAACAAAGTTTTTTTTGCAAAAAAAAAAAAATTATTTTTCAACATAATCTCTTTTTAGCTCAATACACTTAGTGGAACGTTTCTCCAATTTTTAATCCCTTCCAAAAAAAAAGAAGATTTTTCGAGGTCCATAAAATAGGCATTTTTTCTCGGCGATATGGGGTTCTTTTTTTAAATCCTCGTTTAATCGGTCCAACAAGTTGGCATAATATTCGCCGTTTATTGTTTTTCCCTTTTGAAGGTAATCGATGTGGATTATCCCGCGTACATCCTAAAAAACTGTTGCCATCACCTTATTGGTCACGATTACGTTTATGGTCAATGGAGAGCAAACGCGGCACCCATCTTGCAGATAGCTTTCTTAAACCTAACTGATCATTTAAAAACGAAACCACACTGCCATATGAAATGCCTATGGCATCAACAATCTCACGCACTTTTACTCTTCGATCGGCCAACACCATATCGTGGATTTTTTCGACATTTTTGGGTGTATTGACCTCAAGTGGCCGTCCAGAACGTTCAGCGTCAATTGTACTTGTGCGACCACAACGAACGTCAGTAAACCACTTTTTTATTATTGAAATTGATAGTGCAGAGTCCCCATAGTATTTATTAAGCTTTCCTTGATTTGATTGACGGTTTTTTTTCGCAAAAAATAATGTTTAATGAGCACTCGAAATTCACTTTTTTCCCTTTTTAAAAAAATACACGAGGTTGCATGTTTTGAAATGACGGAACTTGCTCAAAATTTGACAGTAGTCTATTAACAGGTAGTACTTGATGGGAGCAGTGTTGCATTTCATATAACTACGAGGGAAGTTCGAAAAGTCACGGACTTATTGATCCGCCCTAGTATGTTGCGATGATGTATATACAAAAATATACACAAAAATGAATGTGGCAACATGTTTTGTCATATGAGGCATATTTAAAAAAAAAAAATTTAGAATTTATGTGCACTTTGTTATTTTCGAAAAATTATACATAAGGTACTAAAAAAAATTTGGATCCATATCTCTCTTTACGCTTAAGAGATAAATCTCAAAATTTAAACGCTGTTTTTAATGATTAAATGCATATCTGCAACAACTTTTGAAATTTCTCAATAATTGTAGTTTTGAAAATTTTTTTTCATTATCAACTTTAAACCGCTATATCTTTCGCGGCTCTCGCTCAAATTGATGGCATCAAAAATTTTAGAAATTTTTTTTATCCCAAATATTAAAAATATGACATTCAAACCATTATGATTCCTAAACCCATTAAGATTTTATTCTCAAATAAATTCCAACAAATTTTGTATTGTTCTCAAAATTTATGAAGTATATTTTTGAAAATTTTTAGAATTTTTGTGTACCTAATTTTTTATTTTAAAAAATTGATACCTAAGGTATAAAAAAAACTTTGGATTTATATATTTCTTTACACTTAAGCGATAATTCACAAATTTAAGATTTTTAGATACTAATGATTGTAATGCATATCTGCAACATTTGTCAAAATTTTGGGTCTCTCACTGGCTTCAAGAAATAATATGCAATCAATTAATATTTTAAACCCTTTTATAGAAAAAAGATAACTTTTTTATACGTCAAAAAATCAATTATTTCTGAAACAGTTAGTAAAAGGAATTTATTTTGCACAGAAAAAAAAATAACCAATTCTAAATTTTTCAGCAATCAAACTTAGTATCTCAAAAGCATTAGAAATCATCATTTTCTTCTACAATGAAGTCTTTAAATTTTGAAAATTGTATCTATAAAAACTGCTTAAAATATCATAAATAGCCAAAATCGCTAATATGGGAAATATCGCTAAAATTAAAAAATTTTAAAAATCACTCCGAAATATAAAAAATCGACGAAATTTTAGAAAAATAATCCCAAAATTGAAAAATAAGCACCAAAAATTGGAAAAAGCCGGTAAAATTGAAAATTGAAATGAAAAATAGCTAATATTTAAAATAACCGGTACAATTTAAAAAAATCGCCAAATTTGTAAATAAACCGCCAACTTTGAAAAAATTTACAAAATTTAAAAATAATTTTAAAATTCGCTTAAATTTGATTGGGTAAACAAAAATAACTGCCAAAATACAAAAAAAATAGTTTGAAAGTGAAAAACTTTCAAATTGAAGAAAATCACCAAAATTAAAAAAAAAACACATCACCCACCCGATGAAAAAAGTTTCTATATACTCATACAACTTGATATCATCATATATGTATGGCAATATATTACGATATATGTTCATATTTTATACTGCTATGAAATTTTGTTAGTTTTTTAATATATCGTCATATATCATTGTATCGTATGTTATGTACTATCAGATTTTTTTTTTTTTTAATTTTAACCAATACTCAGGGGATGCCCCCTACTTATGCAGTGCATTGTATTGATCAGGAAAATAGGGTATGGGAAGGAGAACAGTGGGAGTAGTGTTTGTGGATATTTGATTTAAATTTTTTGAAATTGTAAGTAACATGGAAGGACTTCTGCTGGAAGTTTGTTCCACATACGAATCGTTCGACTAAAAAAAAATTTTCTCTGTAATGCGTTGTGCGAAACACAGGACAATCAACTACAAACGGATGTGATCTACTAGATAAGCGAGTATTACGAATAAAAACTCGGGCTCGTGGAATAACATCACTTATCTCAGATGAGCATCTCCCATGGTAATATCGATAGAAAAGTGTCACACAACCCACATTCCGACGATGCTCCAATGAATCAATAGAGTTGGATGCACTACTGTCATTGATAAGCTTCACCGCCCTCCCCTGAACACGGTCCAGAATCTTCAGAATAGACAGTGGAGCCCCTGCCCATATATTAGAGTTGTATTCCATGTTTTGTTAATTATACAAAACTTATGCAAAACAACACAAATTAAATATTAGAAAAAATTCAACAAATAGCAAAACTGCAAACAAAATTAAACTTTTTAAGAGCAGAAGGCAAAAAAAAAGCAATTAAAGCGAAGAAAATATAAAAAATCAATTTTAAAGATCAAAAATTTTAAGACAAATATGTTTTTAAGCCCAAAGATGAAAAAAATAACATACCAAAATAAGCAAATACAACAATCAAACTACAACTCTCAAAAGCCTTATAAAATCTCTTACATTCTTATACACCGAAATCTTAAAATTTTAAAATTTTTATTTATAAAAAATGTTTTTGGTTTTTTAATTAAATAAAAGCTGCTCACAATTAAAAAAATATATAGTTTAATGCATTTTTGTAAAAAAAAAAAATAATTAAATTTTTGCTCGAAAAAATTTAAGTAAAAAAAAAATAACTTTCATTATTGCTCAAAAAAAAAATAAAAGTCAAAAAATAACTTTTATTTTTGATCAAAACTATAAAAGTCAAAAAAATAATAATCTCAATTTTACAAAGCAGAGCATTTAATGAAGATCACAAGCATTCAATATGGTATACTTGAATCAATGCTCCATCATTAATCTCTATATTCTTCTTATTTTAAACGAGCTTAAGATCCTTTATTTATAAATTATCATTAGTTATTTTCAATATTTCGTCTCCACATTGGGTGACTTCTTCAAGGAACAATTATTGTATTGCAGGAAATCAAAAATATTTTCAGTCAATAAGAAAAAATAAAAATATCCCGGAAAACAAAAATAAAAACATCACAGAAAACAAAAAAAACTATAACAACATATAAAATCTTAACTAGAATATTGAAATACATATATTATTCAATATCATAATAATTATCCTAGTTTTTATTAACTAAATGTTTGTAATTTTGTGCAATGTTTTCTATGTCCGTCTTATAGTTAATGCGTTATGTAAGTGGTAGTTTCATAATATGTAACATTTCTAACATATATCTGCGTTTATAGTTATTTTCTGCGTTCAAAATTTATGTATTATCGAAAATCAGGATAATGATTAAAATTATTGCAGTGTTTTCTGTGTAGAAGTAGTTTTATTGTGTTTCTGATCAGATTGCATGACATTAATCTGTTTAATGTCCTGCAATCTGATCAGAAACACAGTAACAAATGCCAAAAATTAATTTATGTCAAAACATGTAAAATTGTATATGTATAAATTTATACCAAATCCTTTTAATATTGGTTGAAATTGACCCATGTTTAGATCTATTCCCATACAATGGGAATATGCTCGTCCGCACACTGCAGTTCCCAAATATTTAGATATGTTGATAACATTTTGCACACTGACTTATATCGACCTAAGAACGAGTCAGTCAATGGTTAGACATACGAGGGCGGATCAATAAGTCCGTGACTTTTTGAATGAAACACAGTTTTTTTTTGCAAAAAAAAAAAAAAATATTTTTCTCTTTTTAGCTCAATACACTTAGTCCAACGTTTCTCCAATTTTTGTATTCCTTAAAAACTATATGACTCTTTGAGCTCCATAAAATAGGCATTTGTTTGATTAATAATTTCATCGTTGGAGCTAAATCTCTTTTCACCGAGCCATTTCTTTAGGTTTGGAAATAGCAAATAGCCACTTTGAGCTAAATCCGGAGAATATGGCGGATGAGGTACCAATTCGTGGGCGTTGTGGTGTAATGGTTAGCGCGTTGGACTTTTACACAGAAGGTCCCGGGTTTGATCCCCGGTGCCGGCAACATCAAAATAATATGTATGAGTTTTTTTCTATCCCTCATACGTATCGCAATGTCCACCTTCGGTGTTCCCATAGCAATTAACCCCACCGAATTAAAATAATGAATCAGGGCTATGAACCAAAAAGCTTCAATAAGTTCGCCAACTCTCCATCAGGTGGCGAGCAACAACTGTTCTAAGACTTATCATCTCGCGCAATTACAGTGTTGCCATGTCTGAAGCCCTTCATCTTTCCCCACCTTTCATCTCTATACTATCCCTTTCCAAAGAAAGCAACACACTAAATATAGGAAGTATTTCCTGAGTGTTGCCTCTCTTTAAAAAAAAAAAAAAAAAAAATCATGGAACTTTGCCATTGAGACTGCACATGTGTGCACCCGTGCATTATCTTGATGAAAACAAACTCTTTTAATCCTCATTAAATCGGTCTAATAAGTTGGCATAATATTCGCCGTTTATTGTTTTTCCCTTTTGAAGGTAATCGGTTTGGGTTATCCCGCGTGCATCCCAAAAAACTGTTACCATCACTTTATTGGCCGACAAACTTACCTTGGCTTTCTTCGGAGCCGGTTCACATGGAGAAACCCATTGTTTACACTGCTGCTTGGTCTCCGGTGTGTTGTAATGGATCCATGTTTCATCCACAGTTACAAAAACGCCGCAAAAACTCATAGCCGCAAAAACTCATTCGAATTGCGGTTTAATAACTCCAAATAATCCTTTGAAGTTGTCACACGATTACGTTTATGGTCAATTGAGAGCAAACGCGGCACCCATCTTGCAGACAGCTTTCTTAAACCCAACTGATCATTTAAAACCGAAACCACACTGCCATATAAAATGCCTAAGGCATCAACAATCTCACGCACTTTTACTCTTCGATCGGTCAACACCATATCGTGGATTTTTCGACATTTTCGGGTGTATTGACCTCAATTGGCAGTCCAGAACGTTCAGCGTCATTTGTACTTGTGCGACCACAACGAAAGTCATTAACCCACCTTTTTACCATTGAAATTGATGATGCAGAGTCCCCATAGTATTTATCAAGATTTTCCTTGATTTGATTGACGGTTTTTTTTCACAGAAAATAATGTTTAATGAGCACTCGAAATTCATTTTATTTCCATTTTTAAAAAAATTCACGAGGTTGTATGTGTTGAACCGCTGTTAAACGCAAAGTTAATGCCGGAACTTGCTCAAAATTTGAAAGTAGTCTATTAACAGGTGGTACTTGTTGGGAGCAGCGTTGCATTTCATATAATTACGATGGATGTTCGAAAGGTCACGGACTTATTGATCTGCCCTCGTACTTCTCATATAATGGCCAGAAAAATTGGCTTTGTTTGCTGGCACGCTACAGTTCGCAAATTTAAAAATATATATTTTTTAAACTTAATACTTTGGATTTTAGTTTTTTTAGAACCGGTCCTGCCCTTTTATCCACTAAATATGAGATAAGGTCGCTAAAAAAATACAGTCCTTTGTATTTTATCTTCTCTATCACATATGTTGCTTTCCAAGCTAGTTGTCCAGTTAAAAAAAAAAGTATATCGACTTCGGGGATACGTTTCTTGTGGAAGAAGTTGACTTTTCAACAATACGATTTCAAGACATAAAACGTAAACAATTGTTAAAATTAACAAATGTTATGCTATATCAATATCGTTGCGATTTAAATTTTGCAACCAAATTTTTTTGTTGCAATTTAAAATTTCTGGCAAAATTTATATTTCAATGTTAACAACATTAAAATTACTTTAAAATTTTTGCAAAATTTATCCTTTCTGATATTTTGCGAAAAAAAAAAACTAAATGATAAAAAATAAATTAGTGTAGAAAAAAGCAAACAAAAAAATAAATTATATGAAAAAGGGATACAAACAAAACTTCTAAATCCAAATAAAAAACATGACATGAAATAACAATAAGCTCCTTCTCCTACTACTTTTAGGAATTTCCCAACTCCCCTAAACCCCCCTCTAAGTCAAATATATTCTAACATAATGCATAGTATAGAATAATAGTCGCACTAATACTACTACTACTGCTACTATACTACTATCTATGTGTGAATGTATGTTTTTATGTGAGGTCTAACGATGTACAAACATTTGCCCTCAAACTTCTAATTTAAAATAACATTGTCGAATTCATTACTCTTTTTTTTCTGCGTTTTTTTTTACAGACTAAACACTGAATAGCGCACTACAACTTTTTTTTGCATCAAATTCACACACATACTACGACTACTTCTATCACTACTACTACTGCTGCTGCTGTTCATCGTGTATAAAATACTAACATCTAAAATATAAAAAAGCGACATTAAAAAAGAACATAGAATTTTGAAAGGACTCATTTTTTTGTGTGTGTGTGTGTGTTTGTATTTGGGATCCACATACAAAATCAGCCGCCAACATAGTATTATTACTACATAGCAGAATTGGGAACAAAAAGCAAAAATTTAGAAGAATGAGTAGCACACATTTCAATGTTTTTTTTTCGGTAAGTTTGAAATAAAAATAAAAAACGGTTGTGTAGAAAATTAGTTAAAAATTTTATGATATCGTTGTTGTAACTTTTGTCATACGCAAATAATTTTTTTTTGTAGCTTAACACACACATACATGCATGTGAATACACTCAAAGAAATAATATAGTAAAATTTTGTTGCCTACTTAAAGGTGCAATGAGTTTTATTAACCAAAATTTTGTAGAAAAGTGGACTTGATATTTCTGACGTTAGTCATGCGCGGCTCCAGCAAATTTCATACGCAAATTCATGCAATTGTACATCATAGCGTATGAAATTTCTCTGTATATTATTTGCTGGATCCGCGCATGCGTTACTAGATATTGACATTTAACGAGGATCTCAACAATTTGTTGCAACATATCTAAATTTTTTTAAGAAAAACCCATGAATTCCGAGAAAAATGTTCGATTTTATTAATTTAATAATGATAAATAAATAATGATAATTTAGTAATAAAAAAATTGTCATATTAGAAGTGATAAAGTTAGAAACTTTCAAAACCTTGTATTTAATTTATTTAAGTGTATAATGAATACCATAGCGTGTCCCACAAAAATATATTTGTCAGTACAAAGTTTAGTTTTTCAATTTATTTATTCATTTATAATACTCAATATTATTCAAGTATTGAAATCTGACGTCATCGGATATCATTAATCTATTTTAGCAGGGAATTAAATATGACCCACAAATTATATAAAATGAAAAAAACATGTTTAATTGAGAGATGATATGCCGACTGCTATTTTTACAGTACAGTAATCTTTAACCGTTAGTAGCCTGGGGACAGAAAAGGCTCATATAACGTAATTTATATTAGTAATACAATAAAAGAAAAAGTTCCACTTGATACAAATAATTATTTTATGCTATTTGAAAAATATAGTGTTAATCTTTTATATTTGACAAAAAAGATGTTTACAGAGTGACTTCTTTCAGATTTTGATTACATTTGGATATGTGATAAGGGGTACTAAACTAACGAACAATCGCAATTCTTTATCGTACCAATCTTACTTTTAAAAATTAGAAAGGTGGGCACCAGCTTTTTCGTTCTTTTCACTTTTATTCCAAAGAAACTATAAAAACTTGGTATCAAATTAAAGATATTTTAAAGATCTATCTTAAGATTTAACAAAAAAAAATTAAATGGGTATATCTTTATTTGTTTTTCTTGGGGTAAATGGCCCCAAATATGGTACCAACTTGTTAACACTTAAATGTAAGGTTGGTACGATAAAGAATTGCGCTTGTATGGTAGTTTAGTACACTTCATTACAAATCCAAATTTAATGAAAATCTTAAAAAAATTATTCTGCTTATTTTCTAGTGGATCTTTTTTTGGTCAAACGTGGATACATTAACCTTATGTGGATCAAATAACATAAAATAATTGTTTTTATCAAGCGGATTTTTTTTTTTTTTGAATTTTATAGTTTTGCAATCTTTTAGTCACAATAACAATTACTTTTCATTTGTCTCCAGGCCACTAAGGATTAAAGATATATATATTCTAGTCAAATTTAAGTGATATTTTTCCGAAATTGTGCAAAATTCTACAATATTCAAATTTCATTATACTTTTGGCAAAATAATCAATTTTCAAAAAATTGTGAAGCAAAAAAAAATTATTAAATTTATGTTGATGAATGTAGCAAAATGTTTTGCTGATATTATTAATTTTTCTGCCAGGATCCTCCCAGCAAAAATATTTCAGACTTCATAGACTTTTTTTGAGTGTAAGAATAGCCACAAACTGCCATGCGATAAATTTCGGACAAAAATACAAAAAATACATTTCAATTTTGATAAATTGTTGATGTCAAATTAAGGATACTTTGACTAGTAGGAAATATACGTTTTCATTCAAAGTTGAAAAATATTTGTTATCAATTTTTAGGTTAAAAAATTTAGGTTTCTTACTTTGGAGTCAAACTTGCCTTTATCAATATCTCTTCAAACATGTATAAGTATATTTTTACATCATTTAAAAAAAAAAAGTTTTGTAAATTTTAATAAAATTTTAGTTTCTAAGTTTCGCGCTTAAAAATCGGCTTTTCAAATGACAAAAATAAAAGGAACATTTTAGAATCGAGCAAAAATTTTTAAGGAATTTTTAAGGCATAGGTCTGTATACCGGTAAATACTTCTAAAGATCATTAGTAATTTCTACATAAGTTTAGCTGCTACTTCTTACAACTCTGTACACTGCAGCAATTTGAAGTGACATAACTCATTCATTAGCATAGGTATCAAAATTATATAAAAGCGACAAATGGAGCATAACTTTTGAATAAATTTATTCTTATTAATAGAAATTGTTGGGAACCAAAAATCATTTAAATCGGATCATTAGTAATATGTAAAAGTGTAAAAATTTCACGTATTTTCTTTAGCGCCAAATACGAAAATGTAACAAAATTTGTTTTCTAAAAATTTTGATAACGTTTTCAACTCAGCGCATGAATTTTACCCTTAAAAACGTGGTTTGTATATTCACCTATGATGTATTAATGAATTTGGAACAAAAAAAAACAATTTCAGAATATGTATAAAAATATTAAATATCTTCACGTTTTTTAGAATTACTTACGAACTCTTTGCACGACATTGATAATTTTTGGCACTAAGTATTAAACAGTTTTTGGAAATAGTATAGATGATTTGTAAAACATTTATGTGTATATCGCTCATTTGCTGCAATAATGTCATAACTCAAAAATTTTGATTTTGTAGAAAACGAGTTTACTCCTAGCTTGAAGAAAAAATAACGACATAATTTCTTCTCAAGAGGTGAAGTATACAAGATATCAATACGACTGTTTTACACAATATGAATACAACGAATTATTCTGCGCCATTAACCCAAAAATCGTGTTTTTTGCTACAAGAAGCAAATGAGCGATATGTCACACTAGTTTGGCCAACCCCTTTATATATATTAGAGTTCGTTACAAAACTTTGATTTTATCAGAATATCATCACTTGCTTTACGGTTTTTGCAGCAATAAAAAAGCGTTATTATTTTTTTAAAATTTCAACTCCTTCCAATGGCGCTGGGTGGCCAAAAACGGTAATTTAGGGTCCCTTTTACTACAGAGCAACAAGGGGATGACTTATATGAAATTATCTTATCTGGCATTCGATTAACGCCAAAAATGATTCAATAGAAACTTTTGTTCCAGTTTTTAATGTGCTCGGTTTATTCAACAGAGTGGACGGCTTATTTAACAGCGTTTTCAAAAAGCGTTTTGCCAGTATTTGTTTTACAATAATTTAAGTGTTATAGAGAAAACATCATTGGCAACGAATTTGCTGAGACCACTACGACGCCGATGGTAAAAGAGTTTTTCCTATGCTAGCCAGTCCAACAACTCAAAACTCTAACCACTGGTAAAGAATTTATTTTATAAAAATAATGATGCTTGGTTTAAAAAAGTTTGTAGTCGGCAGGTTTGAGTTCGAGACCGGTTTCAGGCAAAAATTTCTTTGTGCTTTTTTTACTGTTTAATATTTTTTTTCATATAAAATTTACTTTTTTGTTGCGAGAAAAGTTCTGGTAAGACCAAAATTTGTTTGTTTACAAGTTCTTTCCCCCGAATCTTACGCCAGTTCTTAGTGGTTAGAGCTGTCGGCTGCCAATCTGACGGACAGGTTTCAAATCCCTACGGGACCAAAAAAGTTATACAAGAACTGTTTTTAATTTTATTTTTAAAAACAAATTTTTAAACAAACTTTATTACGGTTGTACCAACATTTTGCCAACGTAGGAAATTTTGTTTAGTCAGTACTTGCCCTACACTTTTTGAATAGACGGACCTTTTGAGTAATGATGTTATAATATTGGGATTAAGAAAGCACTTGTCGCCAGCACTTGCACCACTTTCTAAAGTGCCTTGCCAGCGGTAATCCGCTTGTTTTTTTTCTGAATGGGTGCACTCAAAGCCATTAAATAAAAGGAAGTCAAATTTTGTGGTATACTTAAAGGGGCAAAGAGTTTTTTAGAAAATTTGTTTGAAAAAAAGTGGACTTAATTTTTCAGTCGTTATAGCGGATCTACAACAATTCTTAAAAATTGTTCAGGTAAGCTCCTGAATCACGCGAAATTTTTTCGCTTCTAATCATGATTTATAAAAGGATACAAATTGTGAAATTAAGAGCGTTCGTATTAATATTCTATAAACTCATTAATACTTGATTTAAATTTTCTTTGAGTGTATAATAAATATATACGTAAAGGTATTTACTTATATTCATCTATTCACATACATATAAAAGTATAGTTACAAGTAGATGTATATGTTAGTATAATTTGTATATTTATGAGTATATGCATGCATGTGTGTGTGTGTAATTGTTAAAATTTCAAATGAGAGTTTATGTATTTTAGCATTAGTGGGCGGTGTTAGAAACAATTTTTTTTTTCGACATTTGTTTTTTCGTTGTTGTAATTTTAATTTCCATGTTTTTGAAAAATTTCACTTAAAAAACGCGTATGAGTATGACATTACAAGAACCCCATTTACGCTTAAAAAATGAAAAGTTTTTAAACCATGTCGTTGTTTTTCCTTTACATCTCCCCCACCCTAAGGCACCAGTTAAACAAAAACTTTTTTTTACCTACACTTCTGTACGCAAATGGCGAAAGTGAATTAGAATAACATATATAAATTAGAGATTTCACGAATATTCGGTTACTATTTGGTGGTCGGCATGTTTTTACTATTCTGCCGTTTACCGAATAGTAGTAGAATACGGCAGAATTATTCGGTTTAAAGAAACCTGTTTTTTTATCTAGAAAAATGAGCAAATAAAGTTTTTCACAAAATATTTTTCTTGAAAATGTCAAACACTGCTGTTCGCATTGCGTTGAGATTTTTTTTCAGCCCAAAATTTTTTTCCCATTTAATTTTGTCGATATCTAAAGTAAAGTGTAATTTGACATGAAATTTATATAAAAATGAATACAGTAACGATTCGTCAAAAATTTTAACGGAATACCGAATATTCGGTAAAGTGCTGAATACACTATTCGTGAAATCTCCAATATAAATATTTAGTATGTGTTCATGTCGTCTATTTGAGTGCGAGTGTGTGTGAGTGGAAAGTTTGTTAAAAAATTACAAAGTTTGTTGTAATTGTCTGTTTTTAAATTTTTTTTTTGTTTTGTTTAGAGTAGGGTGAAATTTGCTATGCACAACCTTGAGTACTCCATAACCATCATCAATTATAGAATTCAATTATGTTCTTGAATTTATTAAAAGCACAAAACATTTGTATTCATGCTCTATGATAAAGTTTCAAAATTATAAAGTTTAAACTTCGCGATCTAGTGAATATATTACCGGATCTTAATCTTAATTCTGGAAAGATCAGAAAAAACAATTCACTAGATATATTAAGTTTTTAAACAATATTAATTCTTAAATAATTTTAATTTTCCTACTTTAAAATTGTAGAAAAACTAAACACTTTGTGCAAATAAAAAATTTAGTTAAGAACCCCAAAAAGTAAACGCAAAATGTTTTTTTTAATAAAATAAAACAGCAAATTAAAAGTAATTGTGATGCAATGAGTAGGACAGAGGACTATGAATCCGAACCCCACGGTTCAATACCTGAAAAATCAAAAAAGATTTTTAATTTCAACAAAATTTTGTGGAACGTGATAATAAGTATGTTCGATTACTTTTCCAGTAAAGTCCATTACAACTTACTCAGTTACAATATTACAGAGAGTGAGATCAAATTTATAAAAATGTACAAAAAAGTAAACTCATAGAAATTTGTAGGAATTAGTAAAATAGATTAAACATCTGATTGTAAATACCAAATATAAAAAAAAGCAACTGCCCGACGAAAAAAGTTTCGATATAAACATATATGATTATCACATATAACTAAACATCAAATCTCAGCTGATCCAAAATATGGCATACTTAAGCTGATCTCATGATATCTAATGGGATATACTCCCATATAGTTTGATCCGAAAATGAGTCTATCAAATATGATCACATTATATATAATTTGATACAATTCTATCTAATAAGATTTTTAATAAAAAATTAAAAAAAATTTACATTGTCTAAGAGATCAGTACGTTTTATTTTAATCCAATTAAGTACTACTTGTACTTCATTTATAAAAACGTATAAATATTAATTTTTAAAAATGATGTTAAATCTAAAAATTTATGCTTTTTATGAACTTGAAGTTGGAACATGTAATAAATTTAAAGTGCTACGTAAAAAAAAAAAAAAAAAAAAACATTTACCGAGGAAGAAAATAAAATTTTTTGTTCGCAAAATTTTCAAGACATAAAGATTTTTTTAACAGGAGAAATAAACAGCAAACTTTAGATGTCCTTGTTATACAAAATAATTAAAACTAATAACTATTCGATATGTTTATGAAGGATAAATCTCAACTATTTAACTTTTAAAAACGAAAATTTTAAATCCGTTACTCATGGTATAAGGGTTCACAGAAAAAACTATAAACGGGTTAAAAAATTTATTGAATCAATTAACATTTTAATTGATTTTGCACCTATCACGGCAATGATAATATTAATTAAAACTTTTATTGAAAATTAAAAAGAAAAAAAGCTATAAATAACTATCTACAAAAAAAAAATATGATACTCAAAAAATTAAATTGTGTGAGCTATACGTTGGTATGTGTGTTTTTGTTAATGTTGACTCTGTTTGCTTGTTTGTATGTGTGCTTGTTTTGTTTGTAAACTTCAAATGCATTTGGTATTTTATACTAAAAATTTTCTATTTAAGCTACCCCAGCCAGAAATTGAAAATGGTCTGAAAAATTAAGCACTGGCAGAGCACTGTTTGCCAATGATCCAGCAAATAAAGTGCTGGCAAAGCACTGATTTACAACGCTCTGCCAACGCTAGTAAAAAGTGGTTTGCCAGTACTTAATTAACAAAATTTACAGTTGTAAAAATAATAAAAGCACTGACACAGCCCTGGCTCAGAACGTTCTGCCAACGTTCGTGAAAAGTGCTTTGCCTAGTACTTGATTTACAAAATTTACAACCGTCAAAATAAAAAAGCACTGGCACATCACTGGCTTAGAACGCTTTCCCAACATTGGCATAAAGTGCATTGCCAGTACTTATTTACAAAATTTACAAACCGTTAACATAATAAAAACAGTAGCATAGCCCTTGTTCAAAACGCTTTTCCAACGCTGGCCAAAAGTGCTTCCGCCATTGCTCGATTTACTAAAACATATATGTTTATAACGTTATAAACATAGGGCACCAATTTTACTTAAGACATTTATTTTCAAATTTCTTTCTTTAGTAAAATTGTAGTAAAAAAATCGTACTTGAAAAAAATATCCAGTTTTTTGTAATTAACTTAACTGAAGCAAGCCTATTATTAGTTCTGTTCAAATTGCCAAAATCATTCAATAAGAAATAATACAACTCTTTGCTTGAGTGAATTACAAAGTAGGACTATACAGTTCATAAATAAATCTCGTTTTCATATCTAATATTCTTAATTTAATTAAAAAATTTAATTTCAAATGGATAATCAAATGAAAAATCAATCTTTTTTTCGAAAATTTCACAATTTTTAATTTAAAAATTTGAATTTACCCAATTTTAAAAGAAAATCTTTTTTTTATAAATTGCAATTTTCTCTATGAAAAATTACAGAATACAAACGATTTTTTTAATTGAATTGTATTTTAATTTAAATTGTAGAAATTGAATTTGTATGTTTATTTTTTTTACATAATTTTATTATTTTAAAAAATAAAATTTTATAAAAAAATTATAATAAGTACACAGTTTTTTTTTAATAATTTATTATTTATTTTATTAGTTGTTTTACAAATGCTTTGCCAAAGTTTTAAAATTATGATTTTGGTACTGGCGAAGCACTCATTGCCAGTGCTTTGCCAACATTTTAAAAAAGAAACGGCCAAGCCCTGCCCGGTGTTATCATTTTGGGGTTGGCAAAGCACTTATTTTATCATTAAAAAAGCACTTTGTTTTTTGTTCTACCAATGCTTTGCAAACTTTTTAAAATTATGGTTTGGTACTGACAAAGCGCTTATTGCCAGTGCTTTGCCAACGTTTTAAAAAAGGAACGGCCAAGCCCTGCCCGGTGTTATCATTTTGGGGTTGGCAAAGCACTTAAATCTTTAGAAATCCAACGCTCTGCCAACGCTCATACCACCGTTGAAAGCACTGGGCAAATGCTTTGCCGTTCGTATTTTTCTGGCTGGGACAGTGTATGAAAAAATCATTTGAGAATTATGTTTAAAATAAAATACGTATTTATAGATTTACAAGTCAATTAAAATATTAATTGATTCAATTAACTTTTTGTTTAGAAACAAATTTAATTCAAATCAAATAATTTATTAGATATTTCAGATTGATAATTTTTTCTGTGTTGGGTGTTGCAATTGTTTAAATAAGACATTTTCAACGCTCTCTTCTAAAACCCTGAACTGGTTTTAAGAGAGTGTTAACAGTGGTACTTTTAATTATTTAATTTTCATGCTTTTAAGCAATTTGAATTAAACTTTAAAGCTAATTTGTGTTGTTTAATGAATTCTCTGAATAAGTTACCTCATCAAATCATGAGTTTCTTGTGGGTGGTGGATTAGAATGAGACTGAAGATGACCTAGTCGCTTAGGTCGAAAGTGTGGCACTCCCTCTAGCGATCAGCGCCGCACTTTTGACACAATATTTTTTAATCTTCCCCTAAATTTGTTAACAATTAGTGTTTTCTATTTGTACTAGCAACATTTTATATATGTTTTCATACAAAACTGTAGTCATTTTTTACCCCCTTTTTAGCCGCTAAACGTACAATTGGGCACCTAAAACAAATACTTGTCTCATATACTTGTCTCACTTTTGACACAATATTTTTTAATCTTCCCCTAAATTTGTTAACAATTAGTGTTTTCTATTTGTACTAGCAACATTTTATATATGTTTTCATACAAAACTGCAGTCATTTTTTACCCCCCTTTTTAGCCGCTAAACGTACAATTGGGCACCTAAAACAAATACTTGTCTCATATTTTTTGTCCTTAACAACATAACCAAGTTTTATTAAAATCTGAGGACTCTATCTATTAGATTAGATTAGAAGGCACTATGCACCGCGACCAATGTAGGTCTTTTGTGCTGCCTAAAGTTACCTACAGATTCAAGCTACCTATAAAGCCAATTATCCTATTAGGCAAAATGTTCGCGATGTCGGAAGGCGAAATGAAGGGATCACCTAGAAACCTAAGTCTCCTATCACAAAGCCTGGGACATTTGCAGAGAACATGCTCCGAGGTCTCAGACACCATCTCACAAAACCTACACATATCCGTGTCCGATTGATCCTTCTTGTGCAGATGGTATCTGAGATTATAGTGTACAGTTAAGTACGACGCCAGGGTCGTCAAACCCCATTCCCCCCTTTCAAGCGATAAGAGTCGCCTCGACCCCCTACTGGAAAAAGAGATCAATCTTTTAGCCTGGCGCTGACCAGGAGAGTTTTCCCAGTAACCAGTAAATTCAGACTCTCTCCATGCCCTGAGCCTTTCCCTAACATACTCCGCAGGTATTCCACAGAATGGTTCAGGACCAATAAAGGGCCTTCGGGCCCCGCGGTTGGCAAGACAATCTGCCCTCTTGTTGCCGCCTGAAAAATGGACGGATATTTTCCCATAGGTAAAGCACGCTGCACTGTGTAGTTTACTTGCGAGTGCAAATTTTTTTAAATAAATTTTATCCATAATCTGAATTTTTATATAGGAAAAGTAAATTCACTATATTTTTTAGAATTCATCACAAAATTTATATAATTTAAATTTTTTTACTGATTTCATATCAGAAAACAATGGCCACCCTAACTATTATATGTAATTCAAGTGCGTCAGTGGTTAATAGTTCTCAGGCAAGAAAAGCTTACTTTAAAAGATGTCAGCCAAAAAGTATTAGACCTATCCAACGGAAAAGCATGGAACAGTTAAATCAAACAATTTTGCCGTTAATGATATTGAAAGTACTACCGAAGTAAAATTTGTTAAAATAATGATTTAAAGTAGTGCTAAAGAAGCAGTTTAAATTTAGCAGTGTTTCTAAAATATAGTTTTTTTTATTTGCTGAACCAGTCAAACATTAAATTCAGCACTGCACGAATTAAATTACATAAAATAATACCGGTTTATGTTGTAGATCCTAAGTCGACAACAACGGCACAATCAAGTCAAAGTTCGCTACATTAAATTAGCCAGGTCGTGTATTTTAGAAGCCGCGAAGTGATTTGACACAAACAAGCATCAACATTAAGGGTAGTAAACCAAATGAGGGATATATTCATACATGCCACGCAGAAAATAACCGGTATGTTTTTATAAAAGCATTTCCTGCAAAATCGTCTTAGTGTTGAAATAAAGGCGAAAATGCTTTGGTAATATGCTAAACTGCGTTTTTGTTAAATTACACAAGCTGTACGATAGTTTATTAAAGTGTATGCTATGTAAACTTTACACGGATGAAATTTGGAAAATAAAAGAAGCTACAACTATATTTTTCTAATAAAAAGATTATTAACAAAATACACTTAGAATTTAGTTCGACATACACAAATCAATGTGGCAACATTTATTCGATATTGCAATATCAAACATAAAAGGAGGTGGAGTTTCTTAAGCATTTAATTTCTGATGTGATTTAATTAAATAAAAAGAATGAGAAATTGGCTGTGAAAAACAAAAAATTACAAAGAAAGTAAGTGATATATTATACATAAATAAAAAAATCTAAATACTAATTGTATTTTTTTTCTGTTTTTAGGCACAATATGTTGGATTTAATATGACGCAGAATTTGGAAAGTTCTACGACTTTGGACATCGTGTACACATCATGGTTAACTTCATCTTGGTAATTATATAAGTTTGTAAGTCAATTTATTTACAAAAACTGCAGTTTTTTCTTAAATTAATAATTAATTTTAATAAAAACAACTAATATTTTTACAATATAATGGAGTATTTTTTATTTAAAAAAATAAATAGTTTATACAACCAGGAAAAAAATTGCAATATTAAACAAAAAACTTTCACTTATTTACATACAGTAATGGTCAAAACATTTGGAACTGAGATCGCATTTGTTGTCTTCATTGATTTATTTTCTTCAAATCACACTTAGTTACTAAAATTTATTTTTTACATATTCTTCATACATTGTTTTATGTTAAACAAATAAAAAAAATTAATTCCGTTAAATTAAAACAACAAAAAAATTAATAATAATAGATGTATTCAAAATTCAGGTGTTCAAAACATTTGCAACTCTCACTATACTTACTCGTAACGAAACAATTTATACTAACAAATGCTAGGATATAACGGTAATGAGAGATTCAGGCCGTCCTAATATAAGATGCAGGCCGTTACATTTTTTAAACAAATTTATTATAATTATTGTTCTTTAATAGTTGTAATAAAATGTTGGAAGCATAAACATCGTAAGAATAATTTTTGTAAAAAATGGCAGGAAATAAATACAATTCTGAATTTAAATCAAAAGTTTTAAATGATTTTCAAAATGGACTTTTCCAAAAAGAAATTTCTATAAAGTACTCCGTTCCAAAATCAACGATTTGCCGCATTGTTAATAGTGGTAACATCCATAAAAGTCATAAAGGTGGAAGACCCCGTATTACAACTGTAAGAGAAGATCGGAAAATCAAGAATTTTTTTACGAAATATCCCAAAGCAGTTCCCAGAGAAGCTAAAACTGAATTTTTAATAGATGCCAGTCTTCCCACCGTTAAAAGAAGAGCCGAGAATATGGTCTTAGAAGTTATAGATGTACAAAAAAACCGTTTGTGTCGGAAAAAAAACCGAAAAGCTCGGGTTGACTTTGCACGCACCCATTTGAACTGAACTCAACAGCAATGGAAAAATTTATTGTGGTCAGATGAGTCTAAATTCAACCTCCGGGGATCAGATGGAAGAGCCAATGTTCGAAGACCACGAGGCGAAAAGTTTAATCCCAGATACACAACCTCCACAGTGAAGCACGGAGGTGGAAACATTATGGTGTGGGGGTGTTTTTCAGGAACTGGGATTTTCCCAATTCACCGCATTACAAGCACAATGACGGCCACAATCTATAGATATCTTTTGAGTTCAGTTATGCTTCCGTATGCTGAATGGGAAATGCCACTCTCATGGACCTTCCAGCACGACAACGACCCAAAACACACGGCGGGAGATGTAAAAGTTTGGCTGCAGGAAAATGAAATTAATATCATGTCGTGGCCGGCTCAACCTCCCGATCACAACCCGATTGAGAACATGTTTATGATTGTAAAACGGAATATCGGCAATAAAGTAAAGTGAAATGAAATTTCTGACGATTATATTAAAAAGCTCATTGCCTCAATGCCTAAGAGGTGTTCGGAAGTTATAAAAAATAATGGCTACGCTACAAAATACTGAGCGTTAAAACCATTGTTTGTATATTCTGTTAATTACTTTAAGAGTTGCAAATGTTTTGAACACTGCACTATCAACTTATTTTGTTAAAATTACTTTTATTTTTATTTTTGAGAAGTTATGAATAATTTTTTTTGTATTTGTAAAATAATATGCTATAACTGAATTTAATAAAAAAAAAAACAAAAGCTTATACCACAAATCTTTTTTATCAAAAAAATTATAATTACCTAAACCATGATTTCAGTTGCAAATGTTTTGAACACCACAATATGTATATATCACTTTTAACATTTACCTAAGCGTCCTGACACATGTGTTGCTAATTTTATGTATTTGTATAATTACCATGTAACTTTTGTAAACTTTAACTAGATTTTTGTAAATGTTACACCTTTTTTCGGCGTGTAGACATAGCCAAACGATATGAATTATTTAATACAAAAGTGGGTCAATTTAAGACACCTAAGTATCTATAAAATTCATCAAAATGTAGTAAAACAATTCTTGAAACTTATTTTCAAATATCAATATGTTGAATCACGCCTCTCCTCCTACATAATTTCAAAAGAAAATAAATATAAAAAACCGTAATAATAACATTATATTCCTAGTTTTGTAACACATTTTACCAGACAAGAATAAGAATAAAACGACTACAACAACAACAACAGCAGCATATTTACCACACATTACGACAAGTACCACATATTACATCTAAAATACATTGATGATGATGATAATGATGGCTGTAACACTAACAATGATAATAATGATGATTGTGATGACGATAATGATAATGTGAACATTTCTTACTTTTTTCTTTTTTTTTTTTTACTTTTGCTAGCCGGACAAATGACCTTCGTGACGTGATGTGTTATGATGATGGTAAAGAAAAACCTTTAAAACAACAACAACAACGACGACGACGACAAGAAAAATAAAACATAACAGTAAAAGTTAAGACCGAACAACAACAACAAAAAGTAAAGAAACTATTGTTGTGTGTAAGACAGAGCTGGGAAAGAAAAAATCTTTAAGTTTTGTTTCAGTCAGAGTTCGAAAATTTATGTACCACTAACATAACGTTGCTATCAAAAAAACCAATACAACGATCTCTATTGTTTCGTTCGTATTTATAAACACAACACAAGTGATCAAATCGTTGTTCGTAATATAACAAACGGAACAAAACGAAAATGTTTCTTTCGTCAAACATTATTATTTCGTAGAGGTTATTTTTTAGTGTTCATTCATCTTAAACATTAAAACGCGTTTTTAACGTTGTGGTTGCCAAAATAAAGAAATGATTTTTCTGCATGTTATCAATGTTTTTTTTTCATTAGTTTTATGAAATTTCACTGGAACTCCTCCGTTGAATCTTTTTATTAAACTAATGCAATTATTCATAAAATTCAATGAAAATTTTTTCACTTGTAATATGACATAAACACTAAGAACGGTTTACGAATAGTTTTGTTCCATTCCATAAACACAACAAAATCAAAATGTTTGAAATATTGGCCAAACAGAACAAAATCGTTTAGTTCGGTCTCTCATCGAAAACTGGTTTGTGAAAGTGTTTGTGTTCTGTTTACAAATCAAAATGAAAATAAATAAATGTTGTGTTTATGTTTACTGTGCACAACAAAATGATTGTGTTGAGTTTCAGCAAACAGCAAAACAGAACGATAGAAAAACGTTTGATTGTGTTTAAATTCGAACTCTGGTTTCAGTTTTAAAATATTCAAAAAATTTGTGGCCTTTATGATATATTTTGGCCTTTTAGACTGACCATTTGTACTGATTTTTAACATTTCGCGAAAACTTTATTTTTTTCCATTAAAATATCAAATTTTGATTCATTCCTCATCTGATGGAAACTATACAAAAATTCTTGAAAACTATAAGTAGATGAGATTAGTTCAAAGGTACCGTTTAAAATCCGAGAGCTTCAATGTTTGAAAATCTTCATACAGCGAAATAAAGTGTCAACCGAATTTTAATGTATATTTTAGTGGTAACAACTTATAAATTCAGTTAGCACAACGGTATTTATATTTGATTTCTGAATATTTATGGTGTTGCTACTAAAATTTAGTTGAATTAACCGAACTTTGTTGTAAAAACTATGACAAATATTCAAGACGCAAAATGAAACAGTAGTCAGTCTGCATATTTTTCAAAAGATAACATAAATATTTTAAAATTTAAAATTTTTCTTTTATGAAAGCTTCTTAGAATGTGAAATATTCTTTAAAAATTGTTGTTATGATACTATTTTCAAAGAAACTTTTCGCATTGGGCTCGTGAACTTTATAATAAATAAAATAAAGTACTTCAACTAATTTTATGGAAAAATATATTATTCTAATTAAAAGTTTAAATGGGCAAATTTCCGCGAAACTTCGTTGATTTGGAAGGGGGATAATTTTTATAAATTTTAAAGGAATTTTTCTGATTTTTTAAAGGCGTACGGGAACTCTTAGATGGATTTTTATCCGAAAAATTAGGATATGGAATACAAAATTGTTTATTTTTTCTTGTCTCGTATTTTCATTTGATTCGTGGAACAAATTTTTACAAATTATTTACTTTTGATGATCTTAAATGTAAAACTTCAGAATTTTCCACATTAAAACTTCAGTAAAGGTATGGGTGTGAAATTCAGAATTTTTCATTTTAATGTCATCAAAGTGAGCGTTAACAAAAAATTTTTATATCGACGGCAAAATCTGAATAAAAATTTTAAAAAAAAAATAAAATTCGGAAAATGTGTTCCTTTAAAAACAGAGAAAAGTAATTTGTCGCTTTTGGCTATTTTACAATTTTTTGGATTTTTAATTTTCTATTATTATTGACTTTGTTGTTTTTGAAGTGTTTTTCCAACCTTTTACACTTTTGGTTTCCTAACGTTTTTTTAATTACAATTGTATTTCAGAATGTAACGTTTTTTTTTTTTTGATAATTTTTCTGGCGTTTATTACTTTTCGCATCGAAACATTTAAATTTCTATAAATTTAAAATTCCTAGAAGTTTTTTCAGATTTTTGTTATAAAAAATTTTCACCGCAACCAGAAATATATTGTTCCAATATTTTTTTCCTGTGCATCCGTCGTATTGAGAAATTACTGAAATATTTATCTTTTTTAGAACAATTGACGAATTCCTACAATGATTTGTTATAGCATAATTTTGCTCTTGTTTTTGCATATAAAATTTATAATGTTTTAAAATTTTGTACTGATTTCATGTCAGAAAAAAAGGTCACTCTACCTTTATGGCATGCTTAGCTCTTCCCCAGGCTTTTTTAATCGGATTTTATCTCCCTTTATTCCATAACTTATTCCCCAAGAAATGATTTCATGGAGCTAGTTTCAAAACCCGTTCCACAGAACAACCATAATTAAACAACCCAGGCAGAAAAATACAATCGACACAGTGTTGGCAAAGCGTTGGCGACATTCGGTTATGCGTTGGCATAACGTGGGAATAACAATCTTGACAGTATTGTCCTGTTACCCGATTGATAACAGTGGCCAACCGCTGGTTTTAGCGAACTTGCCACCTTTGGCAGAATGTTGGTAATTAAAAAAAGTTGGTGATTTTAAAATAGCTTAAATTGAATTAATTTTGAGAAATATGTGTAATAAAACACATTTAAAAAGCAGCAATACAGTTCGGTCTTAATCTTATACATCATATTTAAATGTGTAAAATATAAGAAAATATTAAAAAAACAGATACTTATAATTGGTTCTAATAATGGTAAAAACAATATTGGCAAAGAATTTTGCTGGTGGTACCGGCAAAACATATGCTTTGTGTTTTCCTAGTACAACATAAGTTGTACCTTTGGTATTTTTAAAATATTTTTTTGGTACGGTTGGTACGCAATTTCTACCTGTGAAGTTTTGCACCTAGTTCCAGAAGGACCAGTTCTAAGTATAGAAATGGTAGTAGAACAGTATAAGAAATGGTAGTAGAACAGTTTCAAAAAAAAAAAAAAATGTTCTTCAACTGGTGTTTTGGAACTAAGCCGGAGTTTTTAACTCTTGTTAAAAGATTGCCACTATTTAGACAATCCCTTAAAGATCAATTTTCAAATGGAACTCAAGGTTTTCTCTGGTACATTTAGACCATTGCTGATTACCGTTGAATTCTTACGTAGTTAAAATGTGTTATGGAGTTTAAAGGTATAATCGGTTTAATTATATCGGATATTCGCTTATGACCGAATATTGATCCAAAGATGGGTACTATTGGAGATGCCTTCCGTTATGGTGTCGTATCTTTAGTTAAAGTTGGTCTTTCGAAAAGTTGGTTGAAAGCGAATTATTTTCCTATTGTTGTTATTAATATGTTCACTGGTATATCAACCTTTCCTTGATGACTTACTACACGTTATGTTGAAGGTGGGGTCACATCCAGCGAAATTTGGGTTGTGGTTTGTAATATAATCGTTTATCGATACACTGTAAAAATAGCAGAAAAAGCTACTAAAAATTCGTTTAAAATGACGTTGCAGAAAAAACTGCTAAAAGAAGCTGATTTTTTTTTTTGTTAAATATTAGTAAGATAAGAACAGTAAAAATAAAACTGTTAAATTTTCAAAATTTTGGTTGTATTCGATTTTAACTTTAGTTAATTGAAATTAACTAATAATGTACTATGCTAAACTCAGCAAGAACTTTGGCAAAACTGCGCTTTAAGGCGCATTCCTCAAAAAAATATGACACTCTCTGGAATTATGAAAGAAAATTTGTTTTTTATCATCGGGGCCCCCAGGCAGAAAAACCGGTATGCGTAGAAACATATAAGTGTGGGTTCTTAAATGAATGAGAAATGATCTTATTTGTATGAGTCATGATACGTAGCGCCCTCTAGAGCTTTTTTAAGTACAAAGATGGAGAGGAAGTTTTTTTTGCTTTTTTTTAATATTTTTGTAAAACTCATTGTTGAAATAATGAATTTTACTTGAAAATATAACTTTTTAGTTGCTATCGATGTCATTACCATGGGATAACCGCGTGGAAGGGATATTACAAAATTTATTGGCTTAAGGGTTTTCTTCTCCAGTCCGTTCAAAGCCGGGCTTCGCTGAGGAAAGTTTTTCTGCGTGACCGTCCTTCGGCCGGACTTAGGAGTTCTCTCCTATGTGATAGACTGTTTAGAGGCTTCGCTAAGTACAGCTTTTCTGCGTGACCGTCCTTCGGGCGGACTTAGAAGTTTTCTCCTATGTGATAGGCAGTTCAGTGGCTTCGCTAAGTACAGTTTTACTGCGTGACCATCCTACGGCCGGGCTTAGGAATTGTCTCCTATGTGGTAGGCAGTTCAGTGTCTTCGCTGAGTAAAGTTAGCCGGGCTTATGGGGTTTTACTTATGTGATAAGCAGTTTAACTTAAATATAAGAATTGGCTCTTGTCTCTGAAGGATATTTTGGTTTCTTTCTGGATCACGATAAAAATAGAGCTAGGAGCAAACTGTTAAACAATTAAAGAAAGAAAACTGTTTGATTTTGAAAGAACACCATCAATTAACTTACACAAAGCCTGCATAAGTACAGCTCGATGTTGCTGTAGTTAAAGTTAATGTAGGAGCTGCAAGGACCAGTAGAAAGCAATAAACCATCTGCTTTATTTATGAGTGTACTAAGCGAATGTAGTAATAACTGGCAGATCTGACGGCAAACTTCTTTCAAGCCAGATCTTCAGCCTGTGGAATGCATTGTAGTCTGTCCTCGGAGACGTTTTGAAGAAATTGAGACGTTATCTCCAAATTTTCATCATTAAAGCCAAATTTTTCACTAAAACTATTCTTTAAAGCTCTGCGTTACGTGAAGTAAAAAAGTTTGTATGGTTGGCATAATGTTGTTGTGCTGTGTATGTTGAATGTCTGAAATGGTCCTTCTTATAAACACGTTGAAAGACATTTTCGTTTCGGTTTTTCTCACATTTTACTTTATTATATCGATGTCATTATATATGTATTTTTTTCTTTTCTTATGCTTTTTCAAGGTTTTGCTTAAACAGAATAAAATTTTTGTTTTTTTACGTTGATTTTTTTTGTTTTTTTTTTTTTGCCAAAAAGGACTTGTTGTACATTCACAGTTGTGTAGCTAGTAATACCAGTACCATTTTCACAAAAACCAATATAGATTGAGAGTACATCTTTTTTGCTTGATTTTTTACGGTGGAGAATTTTGTTTTTTTTTTTTTCTTTCATATCTCTTAACAGGATAAGAGTATAACAAATAGAGTCGTCGTTAATGTTGATACTTTTTTCTTTTGCCGGTATCTTAGACAGTATGGAAGTAGAAGAAGAAAAAGAAAATTGTGCCAAACAGTTGGAAAAATACTTCAACAAAAGAAAAAGTAGAAAAAGAAAAGTACACGCGGCCACGTTGTGCAAATACACAAAATTTTCTTTTTATTTTGTGTGTCCTTACAGATTCTGTGTGGAGATTGTTTCTTGTATTTTTTGGCTCCTTGTCCTTTTTCGGTGTGTGCTCTCCAATCTATTCGTTGCTTATTGTTCTTGTTACTTTTACTTGTGCTTTTGACTCTACTGGTGGGTTGTTTTCTTGATGATTATGGCGACGATAATGGTGATTGCAATGGTTTTGATGGCGTTGAAAATAAAGATTGCGTGAAGCTGATTTTTTTCGTGTTTTTTGTTGTTGTTGTTGTGTACTTTGCAGAGCTAAAATGTCTGTAGTCGTTTGTCTATCTAATGGTCGCCGCTGTCTACTTACAGGACTATACACTGTTGATTTTATTATTTTCTCTATCATTTTCTTACAAAAAAAAAAAAAAGATTTTATTTTTGTTGTTGTTATTGTTATTGTTATTATTATTTCGTTTTGTTGTCGTTGTAGTTATATTGACACGCTGTTGCTTGTGTAGGTTTTTCAATAATTGAAGAACGTATCCCTTAAATGGACATGAGTAATCATCCGCAAAAAGTTAACAGAAATTGGCATATTCCAACAAGTGTGTCAATATTTCCTGTCCTAGACAAACATATAATTTAATACACTAAACAAATATCGTCTAAGAAAGTTTGAAAGGGGGAGATATTTCCGGCAAAAGACGTGGCATCAATCTATAATCAGACGGATCGAAGGTAAATGGCGAAGTTGGCTTCAGACTCCGTTGAAAGAAGCTGCGATCGCTGCTGGTTCTGAGCCTACCGACTTTTGTCGTATCAACTATGAGTATGCTGACTGGCTTAAACACAAAATCGACTTTAAAACAAATAATAATATACTATATTCCAACACACAATCCCAAGTCAAGATCATATAATCAATGTTCCTCACAACAAGAAAAGGACCTAACTATCACAGGCATTTAAAACTTCCTTAAATCTATTAGAACATCTTCACATATTTATGACCGAATTTTTAATTTTGGTTATAGCAACGATATTTTATGACTAATACGAAGGATCTAAGTATAATTTGGAGTTATCGAACTTGAAACAGAAAAACGGATTTTGTTCGTGATCCAAAAATATAGACAATTTTTTGGATATAGCAAATACACTCAGGGAAAAAGTTATCATATTTATGAAACAGTTTCATTGGACAAAAATCTATGAAACAATGTCATATATATGAAATTTTCATAAATATGATGAAACTTTTCATAAATATTTGTGAAATATTTTGCATAACTTCTTCATCATTTCATAGAAAAATGTCATCAATATGTTTTCATGATAATGGCCCATATCTCGAAAGCCGAAATGATAGGGTAAAACGAACAAATTGTTGGGGATGAAGAGAATAAAGGGTGAAGCATATGACCGTTTACAAAATGGTCATTGTTCACGAGGGGGTTAATACCGACTTGTTCTGGAAATTATAACCAAACACTTTTTGGTCACTACTTTCCCCCCTAAGCAAAATCGAAAAAGGAAAAAAGTATAAAAGGAAAAAAAGGAAGAAGTGGAGAAGTGGAGAAGCAAATGAAAACACAATCGACTTTTGCAATTGGCAAAACACCGGAGTTTTTATTCTAATTAGATTCCCATTCAATTCGCGACCTTTTTTTGCAAATTCTTGTTAGATTTTAAACTGCTGTGGCAATTTCGATACCTGTTGGTTGGAAATAATAAAAAGTGAAAAATAATAAAGATAAAAAGTAATAACAATTTAATTTTTGGTAGAAAATTGGACCCATTAAGTGATTTATAAATAAACTATACCAGTCATTTTAAATACAAATACGCAGAGAATATTGTGTAAATTTGTGTGTTTTTGGTGGTAATTATACAATACAGTCTCCCCTCGTTTCATTAACGCAGCACAAATTATTTGTGTTTTATTTGGAATGTAAAGTACACTCATAGAAATAAACCTGTAAAAATTGTAGAAAAATTAGTTAAAAATTACGTTGCAGAAAAAAAGCTAAAACCAACAAATTTTTTCTTTTTTTTTTGTATGTATTAGTAAGATAAAAACAGCAAAAATAAAACTGTAAAATTTTACAAAATTTTAGTTATATTCAAGTTAAATTTTAGTTAATTGAAAATAGCAATTTACTCTGCTAAAATTAATAAAAACTTTTGCTAAATATTTTTTTTTTTTTTTTTTAAAGAGAAGCAACACTCAGGAAATTCTTCCTATTAATTAATGTGTTGCTTTCTTTGGAAAGGGGATAGTGGAGAGATGAAAGGTGGTGAAAGATGAAGGTCTTCGAACATGGCAACACTGTAATTGCGCGAGTAGATAAGTCTTAGAACAGTTGTTGCTCGCCACCTGATGTAGAGTTGGTGAATTTATTGAAGCTTTTTGTTTCATAGCCCTGATTAATTATTTTACTTCGATCGGGTTATGTGCTATGGGAACACCGAAGGTGGGCCCAGCGATACATATAAGTGATAGAAAACTCATACATATTATTTTTCTTAATTGATGTTGTCGTCACCGGGAATCGAACCCGGAACCATCTGTGTAACAGTCCAACGCGCTAACCATTACACCACAACGCCCACAAAAACTGCAAACAAAAACTGTAATATCAACAAAATTTATGCTATATTTTCCTTAAATTTAGTTGAATTAAAATAACAGTATATTTTGCTTAAGTCAACAAAAATATTTGCTGGTTTCAGAATGGCAATTTTTAAACTCATAAAAAAAACTCTAAAATATTTTAAAAAGTTTTACATATTTTGTGTTTTTTTTTTTTTTTTGTCTACTAATAAAGGGTCCGCCAAATAACTTTTTTTTTTGAACTCCTGAACCAATTGGACTTTGTATGGCGTCATAACAAGGTCTTTATGCAAAATTCGTCTCAATGATGTCTCCGAAATCTTCAATTGTTGAGAACGACGGTGAATTGATGTTGATTTCGCTTCACGCACACTTTCTGCCACAGCAGCAATATTCTCGGGTGTACGCACTGTTTTTGGCTTTTCACGCTTTGGTTTATCGATGAGGATGCCAGTTTCTTTCACTTTTTTCACAAGATAACGAACATACGGACCACATTCGTTCAGCGGAAGGATAAAACTAATTATCTGTCAAATCAGACATGAGCTAAGTGTTACCATTCACGAAATAAGCACTAGTTGAAAACAAAAACGTTAGATGGCGGACCCTTTATCTAAAGTTATGTTTGCTGATTTTAGCAAAATAAGTTGTTACTTTCAATTGTCTTCAATTTAGCTCAAATTTAACTTAAATTTTGTAGATTTAACAGATTTATTTTTGCTATTCCAATCTGCTAATTTTAGCACTTTTTCCTGCAGCATCATTTTGAACTAATTTTTTGTAGTTTTAGATTTTCATATGATAATGACAGTATTCAATGACTTCTATTCACTGCACAAAATTTATTTATCAAAATGTTAAAGATCACTCTGAAATTTTAATTGATTTCTAGTGTTGTAAGTTATTTTGAGTAACACGGAAATCCTCCCGAAAAGATGTTGTTTGATCTTCAGATTTCAAATCTGTTCTTTAAATTTTTACTGCATGTACTATTATCGATGAATTCGCAATTTCAAAATTTTTATAAAAATGCATTTTTACAAGAATTTTGGTCATTTGCAAATTATGATCTATGTATATATATGAACTAATTATGTGAAAAATCAAATCCTTCCCGTAACTTTATAGCAGTCATTCGTGTAGTAAACGGCATTAGTAATTTTTAACAGTAATTCTCATCAGTATGGGAAATGTAAATAACTATTTTTGACAGTCATTTAAAAAATTAACTAACCAAAATTACCATTTAATTGTAATAATAGTTCTGCGCAGTTATTTTAGCAACTTAGAAAAAAGCTTCAAAAAATCATAAAATGCCTGTTTAGGTAATAATAATTTTTTTTTATTGTTATATTTCTTTTATTGCTTCCACAAAATAGTAAAAAAAATAAAAAACCTCAAAACTATTAGCTATGATAAAAAACTGGTCAACGCAGGGAGTCTAATGTGGGATTAACACTATCGTGTTAAACACCTTAAATCTTATTTTCGAGTTAAACGTGTTAAAATGCGATGAAAAATTTAATATTTAAAAAAAATACAAAAGATTAAAGTGAAACCCAGATAAAGCGAGCTTTTTCTAAATGAGGTGTTGGGCGAAAGAAAGAATCCATAAATTGTCCTTCTACTAAAAATGGAAAAATCTTGTGTTCCAGTATATTAAATACTTTTTAGCTTCTCGGAATCGACTTAAGCCCATCTAATACCACAATTAATATATGTATTACTATTTTGTTAGTAGTTTTATATTGCTTTGCCAGCTATTTTTACTAATATTGCAGTTATTTTTTTAATAGTTAATAATAACTAAAATTTTATGTACAGCAACAATTCTGGTATTGAACTTTTTTTTTAAGTTACCCAGCCTTGAGCTGGAGCCGCCACTACTTTAACCCCTCAGGCTGTTTTGCAAATGAAATTCATACAATGTACTCGGCATGAAAAATAAACAATAAGTTCTTCCACAAGTTTAGGATTCAACTTGAACTTGAACTAAAGCATAAAAAGAAAATCCCAGCAAAAAATAGTGCTTACCCAGAAGCGCTTCCGGAAGGCATTATTTAATTACGAAGCGCTTCCAAAGCATATCCAGAAAGCATGATTTTTGTTAGCGATTTCCCACTTGGTATGTCTCTTTTAAGCAGTTGAAATGCGCTTCTTTCATGTGCTCTTAGAAGCGATAAATTCATGCCTTCTTAGGCAATAAGAAACGCTTTTTTGTATGTTGACAACATTAATGTTGCATGGTATGCATTCTTTATTGCTTCATTGTATGCATTATTCACTGCTTCAAAAAATGCATTTTGGGATGCACTAGAGAATGCCTTCCGTAATTGCTTTATAGTATGCAAAGCGGAGAAGCGCAATTTTGGATGCATAAAATGTAGTTACAGCTTACCAAATCCAGGTTATGGTTTGCTGGGATGTTTAAAAGAATTCCTCTTACCTAAATATAACTATAGTCCAAAAATCTTTTGTTTTTTTTTGTAAAGAAAATATATCGACTTTAATTTTTGGGAAAATTTAAAAATGGGCGAAAACGCACTTTAGCTTTAATATATATTGTTCACACTTTAACGCTTTGCTATTAATACTAAATGTCTTCTTTCTGCCTAATTTCATAAAAATCCGTCCAATAGTTTTTAAGTTAGGACGATGTCCTATAAAGGTATCCTGGTAGAATTTTATAAATGCTTTTTTCGAAAAAATATAAAAAAAAAATTAAAACTAATGTTAGGAAAAAATGCTTAATAATTTTTTTTTTTTTAATATTTTTGTACCTATTTGACCTCAATTAAAGTTTGGCACAAAGTTTTTACAATGACCTCCGATGATTTTGATTATCAATATTTATTCAAGTATTTTATCAAGTCAAAAAAGCTCAATTTGTAATTAAATCTTAATTTGAACTAAAAATTAGTTTAAAATTTGAAAAGTTGGATCACTAACGGCTTTACGAAGGTGTCCACTAACTTTTTTCTATGAGTGTAAGGATAAACCAAGTACATATCACAGATCTATTCTAAGAGACATATTAAAAATATTTATTTTTTCTAATTTTTTGCTAATTTTAGCAATTCTTTTCTGCAACGTCTTTTTTAACTAATTTTTAATTGGTTTAGCAAAAATGTTTACTAATTTTTTTTTTTAACCATTTGTAATTATCTGTCATTCTTGTTTCAAAACCTCATATAAACTTAATTCCTGTTTCAAACTTAATTTCTGTTTTCAATGGAGTAAATATCATTACAGTCTTGTATATTTGATCTTTCATTGAGTTTATCGGGAATAGCTGCCCGCAGACTATCTTCAATTGACATAAAAATGTCATCGTCATCTCACAATGTGTCATTCAAATTATCAACAGCTTCTATTTCAGCGCAAAGTAGTAACAATATTATTTTTAATTAAATTTTTGTTTAAAACATTAGACACGCTTCCAGCGTGCCTTAGCTATAGGAAAATATCCGTCCATTTTTCAGGCGGAAATTTGGGCCATCTGTGTCTGTGCAGGGGAATGCCTGTGAAAGGGAACTCGCAGATCTCGCATCTACATTCTTTCTGACAGTCTCGCATCTACATTCTTTCTGCACTGAGGGCCTTAATTGCTTATAAGGTATCGTCCGGGTTGGTCATGGAATGCATTCAGACTCTCAATAGGCTCGATAGAGGCAACTCTCTAACCTTGGGGTGGATTCCTGGTCATGAGGGGCATGAGGGCAACAAGAGGGCAGATTGTCTTGCCAACCGCGGGGCCCGAAAGCCCTTTATTGGTCCTGAACCATTTTGTGGAATACCTGCGGGGTATGTTAGGGAAAGGCTCAGGGCATGGAGAGAGTCTGAATTCTCTGGTTACTGGGAAAACTCTCCTGGTCAGTAGGGGGTCGAGGCGACTCTTGTCGCTTGAAAGGGGAGGGTTTGAGGACCCTGGCGTCGTACTTAACTGGACACTGTAATCTCAGATACCATCTGCACAAGAAGGGTCAATCGGACACGGATTTGTGTAGGTTTTGCGAGATGGTGTCTGAGACCTCGGAGCATGTTCTCTGCGAATGTCCCAGGCTTTGTGATAGGAGACTTAGGTTTCTAGGTGATCGCTTCATTTCGCCTTCCGACATCGCGAACATTTTGCCTAATAGGGTAATTGGCTTTATAGGTAGCTTGAATCTGTAGGTAACCTTAGGCAGCACAAAAGACCTACAGTGGTCGCGGTGCATAGTGCCTTCTGATATAATCTTTTTCAAGTAGGGGGTCGAGGCGACTCTTGTCGCTTGAAAGGGGGGTTTGAGGACCCTGGCGTCGTACTTAACTGGACACTGTAATCTCAGATACCATCTGCACAAGAAGGGTCAATCGGACACTGATTTGTGTAGGTTTTGCGAGATGGTGTCTGAGACCTCGGAGCATGTTCTCTGCGAATGTCCCAGGCTTTGTGATAGGAGAATTAGGTTTCTAGGTGATCGCTTCATTTCGCCTTCCGACATCGCGAACATTTTGCCTAATAGGATAATTGGCTTTATAGGTAGCTTGAATCTGTAGGTAACCTTAGGCAGCACAAAAGACCTACATTGGTCGCGGTGCATAGTGCCTTCTGATATAATCTATATATCTATAATCTAGAAACATTTTTGTCATAACCACATTTATGAAAAGCTGTTCGACAATGTAAATACTGAAGAACTGAAGATAATGATGATCGTTTAAAAATGCACAAAAATGTTATTTTGCCACCTCTGAAAATTGGAAACTCATTCTAACTTATAACTAGAGATGTCACGAATATTCGGTTACTATTGGGTATTCGGGATATTCGGCATGTTTTTACTATTCGTCCGAATACCAAATGGTAGCACTATTCGTCAGAATTATCAAGTTTTTAACAAAATATTTTTCTTTAAAATGTCAAGCACTGCTGTTCGCATTAGTTGGAGATGATTCTTCACACTAACGTACACTTATAAAAAAAGTTAGCTCAAAAATCTATTAAAATCATTCTAATTCAGTTGAACTAATTTTGTCTGCTGTTCACGTTTAGATCAGTTATTTAGCTAAAGCTTTTAGTTATCTTATTTTACCACAAGAACAAATTTCATCCGTGTTTGAACTAATTTTTCAACCTTAAATTGAATAATTCGTGTTGCTCAAATTTACAAATTTGCCACTTCGTATAAATTACAATTGGTTTGTGTCTCTGCTATCAATCTCACTTTTGGTTGCCGTTATTTTATCATAATCTTTTGTGTAATCATAAAACAGGCTATATTTCGGAAACTAAGCTATATATAGCAAAATGGACCAAAAATCGTCGGTATTTCAAATTTAACAATATGAATCGAATTTCGACATTTTCGGCATTACGGAATTCGATATTGGGAGACCTAGGAAACATGGACCTTAATTAAAAAAAAAAACTCTCTAACTGCATAACAAATTGTTAGAAAATGAAGTAAAATCGACAAAAATTTGTATTTAAAGTAAAATTTATTTTAATTTTGCTTATTAAAATGTTATATGTATCATTTAAAGCTGCTTAAGAGGTTCCATATGTAATGCAAACCTTTTTAATTGCGGTAAACAAACAATATTTTTTATTTGTGAAACATGTTGGAAAATTATCCAAAATAGACAAGAACAGTTAAAGTGATGTTTAAACTATTTCCAAAATACTAAAAGTTGTAAAAAAAAATAAAATTTCTTTATTGAATCAATTAGTTTCATTAAAACTGTGAATAAAATTCTTACCGTTTGCAAAACTTCCAGTTTGGAGGTTCTGCCCATCAAATTTTTAAAACCCGAAAATCGTGGTAAATTGTTTTTAAAAATTAATATCAAATTCAATTTAAGGAAACTTCCCTTTGATTTTTTTTTTTCTTTCTTTTCTATTCTTAGTTGGTTCATTTTGTATAGTTTTAGTAAAGTAATAGAAGTAAGTAAACGTTAACTTTGGCATTAAAAAAGTACCCACTCTAAAGTTCAATATTAGGTGGCCATTATACAAAAACAACAAAAACTCACCCAATCTAACAGGACACCCCATACAGTTTAACTTGAAAAAGTAGGGAGAAAAGGACTTCTTGTATAGTTTTTCGAAGTAAGTGATGGGACAAACAATAAACCAAGATGCTGTGAGTGTTTGTTTGTGTGAAGGCCATACTAACATTAAAAAAAAGAAACAACAAAAAATCGCCAAAAAATAATCTTATAACAGTTAGTAACTGTTTGGACGTCGCCGGCTATTGTTCGTTTAAAAAGTAAACTAAATAGAAGTTGATAATTATGAAATTAACCAAAAATGTAGTAAAAACCGTTGAGATATTTACAGAGAAGAGTTTGGCAAAAGTGATTTAATTTTTTTTTTTTTTTTGGAAAATTTGATTTTTAAAAATTAAGTGAGTTGTACTTAAAGTGTTTAAATTTTATAATTTTTAAAGTTTTAGTGTGTGTGTGTAAGTAAGTGATTTTATATTAATTTATTTGGTTGTTGGTATGAGTGCGTATTTTATTTTTTTAATATCCTGTTAAATATATTTTGTGTAATTTTTTATTTTTTTTTTTTGTTATTGTATTTGCATATGTGTGAGCATTTACTATTTATCACACACACATACACACGCTTAAACTTTATTACATTACACATATAGAGCAAGTTAGAGCAAACGAAATGAGAGTTTTTTTTTTAAATTATCATCACATCACTCTCTTTCATTTCAACCTATTAAAAAATAAATAATAAAAATTAAACAACAACAACAACATCAAATAAAAAACCCAAACATAAAAATAAAATTAAAATTAAAAAAGCGCTTTATTCTACAAAAAAAAAAAAAATAGGGAGAATTATTATCCTTTTTTCGGTTGGTTATTTTTATTTTATACTTGTCTTTTTCGCCGCACCATACACCAACAACAACACCAGCAATTACGATTATTCTTCCTTGTCCCATACCCTTTTCATAATAAAGCAGTCAACATCATAATCATCATCGTTCTTATCATCATTATCACACAAGAGAATTTCCCCTTTTTTTCATATGAATAGTCTGGCATAGGAATGAGGAGAGAGAAAGCTTTTTTTTCGCCTCGTTTGTAAAAAAAATTCACGAAGGGGATGTTGTTTCTAGCATTTTGGGGGTTGCTATGGGTCTTGACTATGTTGTATCCTTATAGTTGTTGTATGATTTTTTTAAAATTGTTGTAAAATTTTTCTGCTTTTTAAAATAGACAGAAGGATTTTTTTAGCTTTTTTTTAAAAAACCTCGAATCCTCTTTTTTCCTTTTTTGTTGGTTTTGTTGTTGTTGTTGGATGGGTAATAACAACAAAAAGGAGAGTTTTATTTTGTTTAGTTTATTGTGAAAGAGAGTTTAAGGGAGGCTGTTTCAGTGGGTGGCTGTATTTTGGGTTGTATTGGTAGTGCTTTATGTGTATAGACGTGTATGATTGTTTGGTTAGTTGGTAGTTTTGGTGAAGCATTACTTTTTTTTTTTTAATTTAATGGTTTGTTGAAAAATTCGCGACAGCGATGCTGGCGCTTTGCGAGATTTCAGTCGGCGTGTGTAATAGAAAAAAAAATGGAATTTTAAAATTAACAGCAAAAACAATGTACAACAACCATGATTAGCGCAAAACACTTTCAGTTGCCGCCGTAGAAAGTTGTAACGAATAACGCGTATAAACCTTTACAACACACATACAAACAAACAAAATTTACAATTACAAATATTAATATAAAGCGGTCATCTTATAACAAACAAAACAAACACGTGAAAGTTTACAAAACCAAAAATATCCCTAAAAACCAAAAAATCTTTAAAAAAAGACAAAAATCGAAAAAAATAAAAAAAAATAAAAACTATTTCCTTAAAAGCTAAAAAACTAAAAGGACTTTATTTTTATCCTAGAAACAACAACTAAAAAAAAACTGATATGATCATTTTGTTTATACTACTAAACTAAATCAAAATCCTTAAAAAAGAGAGGTACATTTTTCTCATTTGACAAACACTTGTACTCTGCTACCAAATACGAAAAAAATATAAATTTGAAGCTACCGTTCCGTTTTCTGTGTTATAACTTTTTATCGTTATTACAACATTGATGATAATTTTTGTAAGAGTGTGTGTGTGTTAGTTTGTGTTGTTTAGTCACTCACAAGTTTAGTTTAGTCCTTACACCCGTGTCCTGCTGTTCGGTTGAGTTTTGAAAAACAAACAAAATTCTATACGTTTTTTTTTATATTCTAGACAACATTAGTTGCTGTTTGTTGCTGGTTAAGTGCGCGCGTGTCTCACGGACTGAAAAAAAAACAACACATCAGTAAATAATATTAATAAATTATCAACAAAACTTAGAAAATTATTAAAAAAAAATATTAAACAAACAAAACAAATAATTATTTATTCAAAATTATTTTAAAAATATAAAATTTCAAAAATAAATTTTGTTGAACAAACAAAACAAAAAAGTAACAAAAGTGCAATATATATTTTGTTTTAATATTTTAAGTTAAAAATCTTCATTGGTTTTGAAAAAAAAAAAAATATTTTACAAAAAAATTTCGTTAAATATTTAAATTTTAATGGGTCACTTTAAAAACCGAACAACAGTTTTCTATTGAATTATGTTAAGGTAAGTCATTTAATACACTTTAAATGAAAGAGTTGACAAATAAAATTTGTTAAATTAGCAGTATAACAAATAAAAATAAACTAAAGGTATCCACTTAGGAAATGGACCTAAACCTTATCTAACAGAACAACTAGAATAACGGTATTCTTGATATAAAATACAGGTTAAATCCTACTCTTATAGGTTCTGGGTTCAATTCTCCATTTGAGCAAATAAAAAATAAATAATTCTAAATATACTACCATTAGCAGTACACGGATAGAATTATCTGCATGATATCAATGAGTTTTTGCATTTGTTTTATGAAGTGTCACTGAAACGCGTTTATTGAAACTTTTCATTAAATTAATGCAGATTTTCATAAAAATTATTAAAAAATTTCATTTTATTTATAAAAACTTTCATACGAATAATGAAAAAGTTTCATTAAAAATGATTTCATTAAAATTATGTAGCTTTTTCATTAATTTTAAGAAATTTTTCATTCACTTTGTGAAGTAAACTTTATTAGTTAAGTGAAAAAATTCATTAAAACTCTCTCTGTGTAGAGAGGACCGATAGTTTAATTCATTAGAGAAACGTCATAGATCCGCTGAATGTTTTGCAACCAAACTTTGCAACACAGTACTTTATTAAAAAATTTGTGTATCTTTTTTATCTAAAATAGTGCACTTAGAGAATTATTTGCATGATACTAAGGAATGTTTGCATTACATCAACGAAATTGAACTGTAATTCTTTCATTGAAGATTTTTATTAAGTTAATGCTAATTTTTTTTTGAAATTGTATGAAAAATATAATTTTATTTATGAAAAGTTTGTTGTACTCAACGAAGAAGTTTCATTAATATACGAGGACATTCAAAAAAATTCGATTCGATTTCTGTCGTTTTTGGAATGGATGTGTTTGCGATTTCATTAAAAGTGATCGAATTGGTAGTCAACGTTCCTATGATATATGTGCTGTATTAAGTTTTTTCAAATTCGGTGTAGTTCGCATTCTATCGCATCTCATCGACATTTTAAGCAAAGCTTATAAATATACCTAATGTTTAAACTACTCTAGCTTTTTAAGTTTTTATTCGATTTTTAAAAATTGTATCTCTTATGAAAGATTGGATATTCTAGGTTTAGATACTTTTTAGAAAATTATACAGTCTCTTTCTAAAAAATTTCCAAAAATTCTAAAACTCTGTTTTTTCGCGAATATTTTTAAAACTCTACCTTAGATTGATTTTAAACAATTAGTGGTGATAGACCATATTGTCTTAAATAACATATCAAAAATTCAGAGTTGGTTTTTCATTTGATCAAAAAATATTTAGATATGAGTATAAAACTGTCCTATTATTTTCTAAAAAAAATTTGAATTTTTAATTTTATTCAATACACACGAATTTTGAATTTCGCAAAACTCAAAACCAATAGATTAGAGTATACTCTTTAAATTTTATTTTTCTCTCTGAAACCGAATCTCAGAACTCTTTCAAGTTATCAAGTTTTTGTGAAATGTACAGAACACGATTTTCCGTCATATTCGGGTCGTTACTACACAGCGAATAAATTTGCATATATAAACTTGTTACGGCATATGTTAACAGTACTCATTATTTTTAATACGATTTTTGAATTTATTTGATATTTTAATTTTTCCCCCGTTACCAGTACAACATTATTTACACATATGAAAAAAAAATTTAATATGATGCAACAAAGAAATGTATCAAATTTTATATAGCATTACCTGGATCGTAATGTTTATTAATTGATTAAATATTTGATACGATTCAATCCAGTTTTATTAAATTGAATACAGGGGACTAGGTATTATAGTCCGAATATTAAGAGCCCAATTTAAATTTAACTGTAAGTTAAATGTTTGGAATTTGATATTTAAAATTGTGCTGCACATTTAAGAAGATAATCTTAATAGACATCTTCAATAAAAATTTTCGAGTTGATATAAAATTTTGAGTAGGGTGTTATGGATTTCAAAATAAAAACTTTACTTGAATTTTTTTATTTTTTTGTTTACATGGGGTAATACATTATTTTGTTTCTTCCCATATATTACTTTAGTTCTATCCATCCAATTATATATCGCTCGTCTAACAATGTATGGTAAAACATATTGTACGATACAATTAAATATGACGTTTTACTAAAAACTACAGTGGCAAGTAATATTATGTCTTACTACACATGTTGTCATACCTAGCAATATGAAATTTTCCAAAACTGCATCACATTATAAAAGATTATATAATATTATTTTTACTCGGGTCCTTAATTTTATGCGATCGGTTTATCTGAAATCAAATAGAAATATCTGATAGCATTTAGAATACTACGTAGATAAAGACCACTGCAAATGTAGTTAAAAACAAATGCAGTTTCACTTAAACAAAGGACAACTTACATTTCAGTAAATTCAACTAACATTGTCACTTCTTGTTTAATGTTCAAAAATGAACCACAATTGTAGTAAAAATAAGCCACATATGCGGTAAAATATAAATAAACATTTATTTTTTTTATTTTGTTAAATAAAAAAAAACTACGGTATATAATTTATTTAAAATCATAATACAGTAATTTGATGTGGTTTGTTTTTTCAAATGAACTACTTATGTAGTCAAAAACTAAATTTCTTCTACAAATGACTGTTTTTTTCACTTAAAAACAAAGATTACCGTATTACAACTCAAACAACTACAAATATTTACAGCAGAAGTTCCCTGAGTGTAGTTTAAGAATCCGTGACGAGTTTCAAGTAAGAGAAAATATTCGCGGTGCGGTAAAGTGCTAATAATAATGGGTTAAAATAAACCAATGTTCTATCACTTTTAGCTGTTAAAATTCAAATAACAAATTCAGCGAAACAACTTACAAAAATAGTCAAATCTACAGTAAATATTTTAAAAATTAAAAAGAAACAAATGACATAATAAAAACATTAATAATAATTACAATAAATAAATATCAAATTTATGACTTTCATTTCCTTTGCCAACTTTAATATCTTATACAAAGTTATTATATTAATAATTGAAAAAAAGAAAACGAGAATTATTAAAAAGTTAAAGTTCATACAATGAAATGTTATCAATTATTGTTATTATTTTCGTTAATAATTTTTTTGTTGACTGCCATATTTCAGTAAAACAACAGTATTTGCAGTTCCATATAACTGCACGAAAAAATTATAATGAACAACATTTTTTTAGATATATTTTAACTCTAAGATGGTATTTAAAGCAGCACTTTACTTTAATGAAATAAATTATAAAAGGACATTTTAAATAAATAATTTTAAAAAAGTTGTAAAGAAATCTTACAACGAACAAATTTAAACTCCGTGTATTTTTTATATACACGATTTTAAAATCTGTATGAGGGATAAAAATACATAATTGTTTATATTATATAAATTTAACCGAAAAAAGAACTTCCTGAAATTAGTTTTTTTTTTATTTTTAAAGGATATTTTGTAGTTTTTTCGCTTTTGTGTTTTCAAGGATCAATAGTTAATCTGATTGTCCAGCAGACCTCGGTAGTAGGTTGGTATTACAGGAAAATGTTACGCGGTAAACTCCTTAACATTGCATTACTTCGGAACTTTTAGTATTACCCTCTGTCATTAGTAATAAAAAATTCACATATTTAAATGTTTTTTATGATAATTATAATTGGATCGTGTTAACACAAAATTTAGTATAATTTAATTATTATTACAAATTTGACAATCTTTAAAATAATATTCGATTTAAAAATTAAAGATTTCAATAAGTGATACTTCTGTACCTGTATGTGAAGAGTAACATGTTACTGAGGTAAGTAGTTACCTCGATGGCACATTCCTTGTTAAAATAATAGGGTTAATAACAGAAAACTAGACCAGTCACCGACCTTAATTTCTTATTAACAAACTAATTACCGGGTAAGAGAAAGTTTTGCTGGGTAGTATTTGTTTTTTTTTTCAAATCTATTTCCTATGCTGCAATTTATTACTAAACTAATAACGTGCTTAACTGTTTTTGATCAAAAAGCGGATTTTGGTGAAAAAAAACGGGATACTTAAATGTTTTTGTTAAAAATACAGATTTTTATCGAACTTTTAAATTTTGTAGTTCAAATCACTTGAAAAAGGTATTATGATAAATTGAAACTGACAAATTAATAACAATTTTTGTTATCCGAAAAAATATTACTTTAAAAAATGTATTTTTAAATTTTCTTATGTTAATAAAATTTTTGAAAATGAAAATTATTCAAGTTCGAGGCCATACTCTATATTTCTTCATTAGGATATTGTCCTAACAAATAATCTATATAGTTTTTTGTTTTCAAATTTATTATTTGATCCCTTTCAGGAATGTGTTGATAGATCTATTTCGGGAATTTTCTAGGTTCCCATCATCAGAACACGTTTTGAAAGCGGTAACAATCCCATGCCAAACATCAAACATTCATATGAACTAGTTTACTCACTACATGAGAACTAATATACATATGAGTTTGAAGTTAAAGATTATAACCATTGATCAAAAAATAAATTGAAAACTTGTTTGATGTGCAAGGTCCACCTCTGGTGGATATTCAATACACGTTTTTTGTTTTTCTCTCCTTTTTATATTTTGTTTAGTTTGTAAACACAACAAATTTATAAAAAAAGTCTTTGTCAGCTTGTTTTTACACTATTCCGAAAAGTTTTTTAAATTTTTTCTTTAAAACTTTCAAATTTTTTAATACTTTTATCAAAAAAAAACTGTATAAATAAATTTAACTAGTGAAAACACTATTTATTTATTAAGACATTAAGACATCCTGTTTCTTAAAAAGTTAACATAACAAAGATTTTTTCTTTGCATGGTTTAAAAAAAGGTTTTGACGTAACGAATGCCATAATAGCACATTTTGAGCTTCGATTTAGCAATAATCAAAAATTTTGAAACTTCATCACTGGTTCTGTTAATTGTATTCCAATTTAATTTCTTGAATTTCTAAAAAAAAAAAACAAATGACAATGTTATTCAAATTTATTGAAATGAAAGTTGTCCTTTATTCAAGTGATATTGCATTTGTTTTTAACTACATTTGCATTGGTCATTACCTACATAGTATTCTAAGTGTACGACTTATGTCATTGAGATTTGCTATTATGTCTGAGATAATATAACGTTCTACGAAGCGCGTTATGGTCTTTCTAGATCGCTAAATGTAGTGTTCAAAGAAACAGTTTTTCCTAAAAGTGATAAAACTACTAATAACTCCGTATATTCTTTTAGTATTTATAAAAATCATATTTTCCATCTTAATGAAGCTGTTTTCACTGCGTATAATGGTTTGTTTTACTTTTTGGTTGGCAAAAGTCACTTTTTATAGAATGTGTCTTATTCACTTTTATATATTTGGAGAAATAAAAATTTCAAAAATAATTTTTTTAAACTCTAGTTTTCGCATCCTTCTAATACTAGTTCTAAATAACGATGCTTTGGAATGTTAAAAGTCACTACGCTATTAGTTGGATGAAATCGACTGATAAAAACGGTTAAAATCGCTTAAAGTTACGCTTTCCCCCTGAAAAATCGATAAATATTCTATCGTAGTAAGCCTTGTTTTCATGATTTTAATATGAAATACAGTATGTTGGGAACATGGAAAGCGTTTTTTTTTATATAAACCCACAAAGTAATAGATTTTCTGAATGTTTAGTGCGCATTTGCCACGTTTTTAAAGATTTCATGCCTTAATTCGGTCATACATGAACTTATTTCATATATTCGGATGATATTTCAGCATTAAGCAGCAAAACCTGCGTTATTTTGAAGAAATTTTGTTTTTAAAAATTATCAAACTAAAAACAAATATGTTGGAACTTCATGCACTAAAAAAGAGTGTTTTAGGCGCCTATAATATGCATGACAAATCTTAAAATATGCACTAAAATCTAAAAAAAAACATGCACTTAATTTTATTTTGAATTAATTATTTTCAGGTTTTTGAGCTAATATTTTGAAGTTAATTTGTATTTTTTAATTTAATTTAATTTAATTAACGCATTTAAAAAACACTAAAACCTGTATTTCTTAATCCCAGTTTGCGAATAAAATTTAAGAGAATACTTAAAAGGCCTGAAGTATCGTGGGTCCTCTTGAGTCTATATGCTCTTTGGTCAAATACAAAATAATATTAAAAGTGATTTTTTACGAAAAACTAAGAAAAATTCAATAAAAATATGCAAAATATGCAATAAAAATATGCATTTAAAGCAAAATAATTAAAAATATGCTATAAAAATATCCATTTAAATCGAAATATGCAAAAATATGCATTTATAGCTAAATATGCACTAACAAATCGATGCCTTTTCAGCGCAAACTCTTTAATTCGCAAAGATATTTTCTTTACCCTGTTCTTAGACTTAATGAGAAAAACATGCAATTGCATAAACATCCAGTCGCTTGTTATAATTATTTCTTCTAAAAAGTTGTCGCGAAAGACCCATAAATAACTTTTGTATCTTTTTTATGAGGTTGTACTTCTTCCTCTAACTGACAAACCCTAATAGTGACGGGTGGGTTTTAAAGTTTTAGTCTCTTTTTATGTATTTGTTTCTTGTTTATTTTGTAATTTTGTACCTATTTTAGTCTAATTTTTTAACTATTTTATACCCTTTTAGAATGTTTTTAATAATGGCTCACTTTAGCAAATATTGCCACATGAAAATTATATGTAGAAAAACATCAAATAGTTGACCTATAAGTTGCTATTTTGTTTTGGAATATTCCACTTTATTTTTTGTTGTAGGTAGTGGCTCATATTAGCGAACATTCCCTGGCTTATACCGAAAAAACAGTTGCGTTAATTTAAAACATTTGTATTCTATAAGTTTGTTATAATTTTTATTAAAAATAAAAATTATGTTTTTTTCGACCTTTAATTGTGCAATGAAAATGAAAATTATTCAAGTTTGAGGCCATACTCTATATTTCTTCATTAGGATATTGTCCTAACAAATAATCTATAGAGTTTTTTGTTTTCAAATTTATTATTTGACCCTTTCAGGAATGTGTTGATAGATCTATTTCGGGAATTTTCTAGGTTCCCATCATCAGAACACGTTTTGAAAGCGGTAACAATCACATGCCAAACATCAAACATACATATGAACTAGTTTACTCACTACATGAGAACTAATATACATATGAGTTTGAAGTTAAAGATTATAACCATTGATCAAAAAATAAATTGAACAAACTTGTATAAAAGGCAGAGTACCGCCAAGTTTACTTCCCCTGTTTTGCTTACAAAGTAAACAAAATATAAAAAGGAGAGAGAAACAAAAAAACGTGTATTGAATATCCACCAGAGGTGGATCTTGCACATCAAACAAGTTTTCAATTTATTTTTTGATCAATGGTTATAATCTTTAACTTCAAACTCATATGTATATTAGTTCTCATGTAGTGAGTAAACTAGTTCATATGTATGTTTGATGTTTGGCATGGGATTGTTACCGCTTTCAAAACGTGTTCTGATGATGGGAACCTAGAAAATTCCCGAAATAGATCTATCAACACATTACCTGAAAGGGTCAAATAATAAATTTGAAAACAAAAAACTCTATAGATTATTTGTTAGGACAATATCCTAATGAAGAAATATAGAGTATGGCCTCGAACTTGAATAATTTTCATTTTCATTTGTATTCTATTTTATAAATTTCGTCATATTAAATGAGATTTTTCAACCGCGTTCGCTTTACAGAACCGTAATGAAGGTATTCGAAAATTGCATTATTTTTGAAATATCGTTGGCCCAAAAATACCGTTACCAAAATAATTATATATAATAGCAATATAAGGGTAATATTTTTTAATGTATAAAGCTAATTAACATCTTAACTACATTTGTAAACTAAAAAACTAGTGGAAAATTGTTATCCAGAGCTGCCCCATAATTATTTAAAAAAAAAATTATTTTTCCATTTTTCTATGTAACCTTTTCTAAAAAAAATTAAAGCTATAAAAACGCCTAATGTTTTATATTTTTGATTGTTAGTTAATGAAAAAAAAATACATGAATATGTATTTCTATGTAAACAACTCACAACATAAATAATGCCTAGTTTTCATTAAACATTATTCAAATAAAAACAATAATGTTAGTGGACATATGGCAATTTTAAAAAATGTATCATTCCAGAAAATTTTAATAATAGTTAAGATAAAAAAAAATTTTTGTTTCATACATTTTTTAATCAAGATTTGTCCATCAGATTATACAAAGTTAACATTTTTCAAATATCTTCAAACGTCTAGGATTCATATTCTTTCAAAGTATCAACTTTGGTTGCTAATATTTCTATTAGAGGGCGCTTTAAGACAAACAAATTATACAAATTTCTTATTGAAGTATTGTTATATTTATGTGCAAAGTTTGGCTTGAAAAATTTCCATTATATAACGTGTGGTTAAAGAATTTAAAAAATAATTTCCAAAAATATATTAGTAATAGAGATGAGTACTCCAGTAATTGTTCAGTAACGCCCTTCTCAGTGAACGTGAAATCACAGTTGTTTTAAACAGTGACCGTGATCACGGGTTTTCAGAAAACCAATTTGTAAGAAGGCGGAGATTTTCTTAAATATTAAACAACATTTATGACCGGCAACTTAAACATCATAGAAAGAAACATTTTTGTTTTCACACTCACAAAATACAAATGTTTCTTTCAAGTAAATTTTACCAAAAATATTATGTATTTACTATACACTAAAGTGTCCCAAAAAAAATAAGAATTAACATGTTTTATGATGATTCCTAAAATTTTTCAGCTCTAGCGATAATATCCCGGGAGCTAAACCGTTTTTAAAAAACCTACAAAACACATTATTTATTAAATAAGAATTTGTTACTGCAACTTTTGTCAAATATAAAAAATATTTAAAAAATTCTATCGTTCTGCATTAAAAAATCATAAAATCCAGCCTTTTGGCTCGAGATAATAAATTTTTTTTATGCATTTCAAAGCGATTTTTATAAAAATTTAAATAACTCTTCATTTTTCATACGTATTCTATTTTTAATACATACTCGAAATGTATTCGAAATCGTCTAATAATTTTGGTAACTTGTTAATACAAATATTAACTATATTTTTTATTTAAAAAAACCTAAAATTTTGTTTTGTTTTGCAAATATTTCATATGCTTGATACAAGATATTATTCGTCGAAGTCTCTAGTTTACGCTTTACATAGAGAAAATCAAATCTAATAGCTGCGGTTATTAATATTAAAAATTATAATTTTCTAGTTCCTTAGAGAATCCTGAACATCCTAGAACATTAGGAAACATTATTATATTAAATGAAAAACGGCTGAAAGTTGGTAAATTTTTTTAAATTTTTATAAAAATTACATAAAAATCTTCTTATTTCGATACGAGAAAATGTTTTTAATAATTTTTTAATGCAGAATCGTAGAATTTTAGAATAGTTTTTATATTTGACAAAATTTTGACAAAAGGAACCGTAACTAAATTTGAATTCACAGAAAATAGTGTTGGCTTTTTGAAAACGGTGTAGGTCACGGGATGTTTATATGACTATAAAACATGTTAATCTTTTTCTTAAAAAGACTCAAAATGAGGCAATCAGCTGTTCAAATTTATGTATTCAAGACCGGATGATACTAAATTATTAAAAGAACAACATTTAGAGTAACTGCTACTTCAGATATTCGATCACTTCTGTTACCAGTGAATTTTCAATCACGGTGATTAAATTACCGTTATTAAAAATGTCATACGTTGAGTGAAAGATTAAAAGACTGACTATCAACAGCCAATAGAGAAATCTAAAATTCATCAAAGAGTGCTAAATTTTTATTTTTTAGTAATAGATGTTTTTTTCAAATTTTTAAAACAAAAGTTTAATTAAAAAAAAATATCGAGCAAAAAGTAGGTTTTCGGTACTTGTTAGTACATAGTATTAAAAACTATTAAAAATAACAGCAGGTTTTTGATATTTCAAAGACACGAATATAAAAACTAGTTTAGTTTTTTTTTATAAAATAAACACTTTTTCACATTTTAGTTTTTTTAAATCTTCTTTTGGAGTTTATTTCATCAACAAAATTCCTTAAGTTAATCGATTGTTTTTTTTTTTGGGGGGGGAAATTTAAATACCGTCACGGAAAAAAATATAACACAAATTGTTTAATAAAATGTGCTATTAATAGAGAAAAACTAAATACACAGGGTTTACCAAGTTTAACTGACCAATTGTAAGTTACGACATTTTAATTACCTTTAATATATTGTTTCGAAAGCCTTTTAATTAGGACTTTCAGATTTCTGGCTCCAAATTTGTATGTTCTGCTCAAAAGTTTACTTTCGTAAAATCAAAACCGTTTAAAACTACAAAATGGAGAGCTTTTACGCAGTTTTCATACAACACGAGGTTCGTCGGCAAACATGAGCTTTTTTACAGTTCTGAAAAAGACGGGAATAAAAAATATTTAATATTATGTTAGGAATTTAAAAAAATAGTCAGTCAAACTTGGCCAGCACTGTATAATTTCAAAAACTTTTACTAGTTTCTATAACCAAATATTTAAAAATCAAAAAATATACGTTATTTGCGATAATGCAATATTATTCAAAATAATTGTAAATAAAATGCGTAAACTGGCACAAAAAAGTTTACCATACACTGAGAGAATTATCTGCATAATTTTATTAAATTTTTTGCATAAAATCAATGAAATTGAACTGGAATTGGTCCACTGGAATTGGTCCTTTCAATAATTGAATACAAGTTTTCATAAAACTTTATGATATATACACAGAAATAACTGAAATCGCGATTCGATTAAAATATTTGTTGATTCAATTAAAAGTTAAATTAAATTCGGTCCTATTAAAGAAATTGTAGTATTAGTTCAAATAATATGTAACTATTCAATTGATTTTATTTTCAATTAAAGTTTTAATCATAACTAATAAAAATTTAATTGAATATTGTTTTTTAATTTTAAACAAATTTTTAGTACAGGCAGGAAAAGTTCTAATACAACAAACAAACAAACAAATTTCTAAAATCATTCATATATTTTAAAAAAAATTTGTAAAACTAGCTTGAAACTTATTTTGGAGTTAATGAAAAATTAATGGGAACTAAAATCTAATAAATTGGAATTTTATTTCCTTTAAGGAAAATTTTAAAAACTTAATTTTTGTTCATACTTATTTTTGAGTGTATGAAGTTGCATATTTACTAAGCACTTCGATAATATTTCCCCAGTTTTTTTCTGCGCAATACTATTAAAAAGTTATTTAAAATTTGAAAAAAAGTCGCCAAAAATTTGGGGGAAATCGCTAAAATTAAAAAAAAAAATATCTTAAATATAAATTTTTTTTTTAAAAAATTTAAAAAAAAAATTGCAAAAAAAATAAAAATCGCCTTACATATGAAAATATCTTCAAAATTTAAAAAACCGCTAAATTTGAAGAACATCGCCAAATTCAAAAAAAAAAAGTCCTCAAAGTTGCCGAAAATAAAAAAATGCCAAAATTAATAAAAAAAAACGCCAAAATTGGAAAACTTTGTCAAAGTTAAACAAGAAAAAAACACAAATTGGGTGAAATCACAAAAAGTGAAAATATTGATTAAATCAATTAGCAAAATTGAAAGAAAAAGAAATTCTAAAATTTAAATAAATGGCCAAAATTGGAAAAAATTTAAAACGTCGAATATCTCGAAAACATTTTTAATTTTTGACAATTTTTTTTTTTTAATTTTGATGATTTTTTTAATTTTTGGTGTTTTTTTTTAATTTTAGCCATTATTTCAATTTTGTGACTTTTTCGAGTTTTAACATTTTTTAAAATGTTAGAGATTTTTTTAAATTCAAGCTATTTTATGAAATTTTGACGTGTTTTTTTTTTAAATGTTGATATTTTTTTTTTATTTTGTCAGGTTTTCTCTTTGTTATCATTATGAGTTATAAAAACTTTAAATTTTGTGTGCACTAAATTCATTTTCAATTAAAAATTTAATACATATTATTAAACTTTTAATTGAAAGTGAATTTGAAATCAAACAAAAGTTTAATTGTTCTTGATATGACAATAATTTATTTATTAAAAGTTGTATCCACTTAATGAAGAACTTTTATAAAAAAGCTGGTTTCATTAAAAGTGTAGCACTTTTCATAAATTTAAAAAAATTTTGTTTCTTTTGTGAAGAAAAGCTCCATTGGTTTATTAAAAATTTTAATTATTTTTCGCCCAACAAAATTGTCTCTGTGCATTTATAAACGTCATTATTGTCCTATAAAGCATTTCATTTATATGATCATATCAAAAGTTATTTATATTTGTAGAAGAATTCCCATAAGCAATTTAAATTTGTTTATCTTTTAAATGAATAAACTTAAAATTTGTTAAAGCGATACATAAGACACAATAGGTATGTTCGGCGTAGTTATCGCGTATTTCCGCGGAAACCCAATTTACCCGAAAAAAAAAACAAAAAACAAACACAAATTTGACAATAGAAACGATTTATGGTAAAATTGGGTACCCCTGGTAACGTACGTCGAAGAGAGCTATTATACTCTTTTAAAATACAATTCTAGGAAATTAACCATCGATATTAACCTACAAAATAGAATTATTTTCCAAATACCATTTTTTTTAGTTCAACTCAATTTTAAAAAGTAATTTCCCATGAAATAAAGAATTAAACTTACAAATAAAAAATTAATATTAAAAACAGGGATGGCAGGCAATACCGCAAAAAACAAAAACGTTATTGATTGAAAATCCTTTCAACTGAATATCCCTAAAATACTGTTTCCGAAATAATTGAAATACAGTTATGCGTAAAATAGATAAACCTATTATACCAGTATCCTTAAAATATCGTTATCGAAATAACTAAAATACCGTTACCTAAATAATTGAAAAAACCTGTCAAAATAAGAAAAATAATCAAAGCTTGATCATAAACTAGATAGTCATTAGAATTCGAGCATAATGGGGCTAAAATTATGGATGTACATTACCATTATCTGAATAACTTAAATAACTTTATCCTTAAAATACCGCTGCCGAAATAACTGAAAACCCGTTATCCATAAAATAACGTTACTGAAATACACGAAAATATCGTTACCGCTAAAATACCAAAACTGAAATAAGGAAAATACAGTTAACC